>MJUU01047757.1:117622-138225 GCA_002080025.1 Modiolus philippinarum | reverse complement strand
TATATATATATATATATATATATATATATATATGGTTTGTCTAAAAATGTAAAAAAAACACTAATAAATGTAAATATTTTTATGAAATATTTACAAAAGACCTTAAATAAATCGCTGATTTTCGAATCACAAAGAATCTTCGTCAGGCGATGCTGAACATTTATAGGGTCCGTGTTGTTCATCTGTATGTGTGTCTTCCTTTTTCTTTTTTGTCCCGCTTTCATGTGGTGTCCTTGTTTCTTAGTGTTTCCGATGTTGCCTTTGTCCATGGGTTGTTCGTTCTTTGACTGACGGTTCGGAACTCACTTATTTTATTAAAGTCGAGTACATACGGGTCATTTCAATACAATGTGTAAACAATATCTGGCCAAAAGCCAAAACATTATTACGGTTACATGTTTCGTCCTCTCTTGAGAAACTGCTTTTCTGCCCGAAAGTACAGTATTATTGCGGCAGACCTTACAATATGTTATAACCACTGAATAAGAAAACAGCAATACATAAATAATTTGTATTCGACAAAAAACTAAGTCATTCTAGGCATCGATTTTTATTATTCAAGACAGGTGCAAATATTTAAACAGACAATGATTTCCTGGGAGCGTTGCGCTATCTCAAATTTTTACTCTGAAAAATTCATATGTTTCCATTTGTTTAATATTACTTGTAAATGACTTAACGATGAGAACCGATAAAAGTCCAAACATGTTTGTTGAATATTTGCACATCTCTTATTTTGAAAGTAAAACATACGAGTTATCGTTGGTTCAAAATATTTTTTAGCATTAATTTGTATATTCGCAATCATCTGGTCTTTCCTATTTGCGCACCTTGTATCACACCTTATGGAGTTCATTTGGACTTATCCATCTTATTTACCATACTAGTATCTGTATATTAATGGATTATGAAACTATATTATGTCGGTATACTACGCTTCTTTGTACTTCATTTTTAAATATTTTATATCTACTGAAAAGGTAGTGGATTACGAAAACGTCTTAATTCTCCAGAACTCAAGTTTTAAATTAGGTAGTTCTAAAGTTGCAAATACAGAAAAATATGGAGATTATCCCTAAACGCAGCTCTATATTACTGTAAACTGAGAAATGTTCGCACAGTCTTCATTTCGCGGTTCTCAGATCAAATTTCATTTTGCGCAGTCTCGAATTCGCGGTTGTCGGTCAAGCTACATCATCAAACAATGGCATCGTCATATTCGAGACAGTTTTAATGTCACGCTTAATTCCTTGCAGTGAAAATAAAACAGTAACGAAAATTACCCTGTTTACAGTAGTTACCCTTCTGAAATTGCAGAATAAAATCATCGATTTCTATTATCAAAGTACCAAAAAGTCTTACTTGTTGAACAGTTTTTGCCCGTCCAGTAGTGAATGCTGTCACACTTACAAACACCTTGTTTGCAAAGCAACATATCGTCACATTCTGTTGTCGCAGTGCAAGGAAAATTATACGATTTTCCTAAAATATATAAGTAATTTATCAATGCCGTTTTTAACCCACATATTCAGCATAAAAAGGCTGGCATGCATTCACGTGTAATAGCTGACAAATTTGGAAGTTGTGGATGGAAAGTCGTAACAAATGGGATTGCATGCGTCACCTAAAATGAAGGCCCTTTTCCCAGAACCACCACTTATATCTTTTCGCAGGCCCAAGAACCTGAAGGATATGCTCGTTAAGGCTAAACTAATTTCACCTGTAATAGGACAATTCAAGACCTGTCCAGACAAACGGTGTCTTTTGTGCAAATACAGTCTTACAACATCGACATTTGAGAGCACAGCAACTGGCGAGAAATTCAAAATTTTCGGCAATTTGTCCTGTAAATCCGAAAATGTGATATATATGATTACGTGTGCGGTANATGACAAACTGCTTTCAAAGTTGAAATTAAATTCACAGAAACTTCGGTATTTCGTTATTTTTTATCACTGGGCCGATACCTCTTCTGGTGGATTGTTAGTCCCCGAAGGTATTCACCAACGCAGGAGCCAGTACTTCGGTGCTGGCCCGACAACCGATTTTATTTTGGAAAATTGCAATATCTAAATATAAGAAAATTTTGTTTAAAACTAAGTAGTATCTCCCTCTTGCAAAGCTCTGTCCTTAGCTGATTTTTGGCTTTCCTATTTAGATTATATTTGTAATTTGTTCTCTATCAGATTTTATACAGGTTTCGGTATATGGATTTCCAAATGTTTTTATTTTATCTCCACTGAAGAGAACTAAGTTGTCGAAATGCGCGTAAGCAGAAATTAAATTTACGGTAACTTCGGTATTTTATTATTCAATATTGCAGTGCAGGTAGATCTTGACATGGCAAAAATTTCATCAACTTATACCTAACCCTCATCTATATAGTTTTCGAAATTTATTTTTATTTAATTCAATGAGAAAGGGCATTTTACTCCAACTAGGGTTTACAAACTTCCTTTTAAATTGCAGCATTTGTCGATCTTGACATTGCAAACATTTTATCAATGAACACTTGACCTGTATCCTTTATCGTTTTGATTTGATTTTTTATTTTTATTGTGTTTTGAAAAAGGCCCGGATAGGGGCTGAAATATTAACTGTATTATTTGTGTACTGTTCACTTTTGTCTATTGTTATATATATATATATGGTTTGTCTAAAAATGTAAAAAAAACACTAATAAATGTAAATATTTTTATGAAATATTTACAAAAGACCTTAAATAAATCGCTAATTTTCGAATCACAAAGAATCTTCGTCAGGCGAGGCTGAACATTTAAAATGTCGAAAAATATTTTTGTTGGTATAAGTGCATCGCTCATTAGATGTAAAACATATTAACAACAAATATTTTCTTCATGTAAAACAATAAAAGGTGTATTATCTGCCGAGAAACGTATACATGTTAAACCGATATATTAGTCTTTGTATGTAAAATGACTTAATTAATGTAATACTTCAAAAATCAAATTAGTGAATTTAAATTTATTGCATTCAATATTTACTTTTTCATTAAGCCCATCAGGCTTAAGTGATCTGAGCCGGTATATCCAAAATCTCTCTCGGAGTTTTCGGGCTTCTTTGTCCAAAGATGAATTGCATTCAGTGATCTGAAATGTAATGTCCTCAAACCGATGCCCAGTTCTTTAAAATGCCTAGTAAGAGGACAATCCCTTTCTTTCACACTGAACAAACGGTGATTGTTAAATCGTTTGTTGAAGTTGTCCCCCGATTCCCCAACATACTGTAGTTTGCAAGACTTGCATGTGAGGACATAAACAGTGTTTTTAGATTTACAATTTGAGTCCACATAAATGGTGTATTTTTGCTCAGTATAAGTGCTGGAAAATGTTTTTTCGGTATTGGCAGCTCGGCAGCAAACACAGTTTCTTCTACCACAAGGACGGTAGCATCCTGTTGTTGATTGGGGCTTTTTGATATTTTAGCTGTAACAAGTATGTCTTTTATATTTCTCGGCCTACGAAAAGATGTTAACGGTGGAGCTTTAACAATTTTAGTCAAAGTTAAAGCCCCACCGTTAACATTGTTAAATATTATTGACCTACCATGTATTATACACGAGAAACTGACTAAATCCAAAATGTTTTACGTGGTCACTGGACCTTGAAACTAAGGTCAATGACAAAAACCATATGTCAGACTGACAAGGAATATTAAAGACCAAGATACATACGAAACATCATTGACCTACCATGTATAGCACCTAAGAAACTGACCCAATTTAAAAACTTTAACGTGGTCGCTGGAAAATGAAACTGAGGTCAATGACATAAGACATACGGCACACTGTTATAAACTATCCAATATAAAACGACACATCTAATATGTATAGTACCTGGGAAACGCACTTAATCCAAACACATTAATGTGGTCACTAGACCGTGAAACCGAGTTTAAGGTCACTTGTGATTTTAAATTTTGTCCCAAAAATGAAAATGTACTTGCATGAAGAAAGAAATTAAAAATGAAAACAGAATTTGCCAAAAACTAATTCTTCTCGAACTGAACCAATATCAAATACAGCGCTATGTAACTTTCTTTCATGCTATATTGTGTTGAAATTCATTCATTCGTTCTCTAGAAGATACTTAGGGGCCAACTCCGACCTGCCGTTAGGTGTGGGGTTTCCTCACCGTTCATTGAAGATCTTATGGTGGCTTTGAGTTGTTATAACTCCCCTTTGGGTCGTTGTCTCTTCGACACATTCTCCGTTTCCCTTCTTTTTCCCATTGTTTGCATTTTCCATAGGGTCCAATGTTAAACTAACTTCCTGTAGGCCGCCATAATGGATGATGAATCGACACTAAAGTAACAACACCTCAGATGGTACATTCACTTAAATGCATTCAGAGGTTCTCTTCAAACCTTTGCATATATCCCCATAAAGTCCATTGTTAAATTATAGTCTCCGCCGGAAAAAATCTAGGATTTAGTGCGACTGTTAGACACTATTTTTAAAAGGGACCAACCGAAGGACTATAGTGACCAATATTTGTTCTAAATGGTTTTACAGTTTCAGAGGAGAATATTGTTAAATGTTAAAATTTGGAAAATTTGACAGTAAAAGGGCAATAAAAGAAGAAAAAACGAAATATTTTGGTGATCAAAGGGCAATTATTCCTACATGTGATGACAAACTGCTTTCAAAGTTGAAATTAAATTCACAGAAACTTCGGTATTTCGTTATTTTTTATCACTGGGCCGATACCTCTTCTGGTGGATTGTTAGTCCCCGAAGGTATTCACCAACGCAGGAGCCAGTACTTCGGTGCTGGCCCGAAAACCGATTTTATTTTGGAAAATTGCAATATCTAAATATAAGAAATTTTGTTTAAAACTAAGTAGTATCTCCCTCTTGCAAAGCTCTGTCCTTAGCTGATTTTTGGCTTTCCTATTTAGAATATATTTGTAATTTGTTCTCTATCAGATTTTATACAGGTTTCGGTATATGGATTTCCAAATGTTTTTATTTTATCTCCACTGAAGAGAACTAAGTTGTCGAAATGCGCGTAAGCAGAAATTAAATTTACGGTAACTTCGGTATTTTATTATTCAATATTGCAGTGCAGGTAGATCTTGACATGGCAACAATTTCATCAACTTATACCTAACCCTCATCTATATAGTTTTCGAAATTTATTTTTATTTAATTCAATGAGAAAGGGCATTTTACTCCAACTAGGGTTTACAAACTTCCTTTTAAATTGCAGCATTTGTCGATCTTGACACTGCAAACATTTTATCAATGAACACTTGACCTGTCTCCTTTATCGTTTTGAAAATAAAATACGAAAAACATAACAAGAGGCTCTCAAGTGCATGTATCGCTCACTTGGACCATTGCAACTTCTTTGTTAAAGGGTCTCAGGGCCGTCTTGAACTTACTATGAGGTATGAGCAAAGCTCATTGTTGAAGGCCTCGTGGTGACTTCAAGATGAAGAACAACAATAAAAGCGTTGTTCCTTTGCTTGTTTTTTACCATGTATTTGTAGAGACTTTGTCTCATGTGCATTTACTCCATATCCTTTCATTCTCATTTTTAAACTATGTAAACAGACATTTATATTATATGATCAAACTTTTATAAATTATTTTCCGTATTGCCTGCCATCTTGGATAAGGGATGGATCTACAGGACACAATTTAAAAAAAAAATTTACTGTTGTACCAATTCTTATTTCCAACTGGCCAAATGGAATTAAAGAAGATCCTTGAATGTACTACAATATTAGACTATGTTTCCCATTGGTAGCCAATTTGCATAAGGTACAGAATTGAAGGACATCTGTTTTGAATGGAATCATCTCATAAACATCGTGATTAAATTTTATTCTGACTAGCCCAGTTGTTACAGATAAAAAAAAATCTTTGTATGCTCTTTCCACAGAGTAGAGTAATAAATTAGGTTCCCCGATGATGGCCATGTTGGATGACAGATAGGCACAAAAGTCACAATACTTAGTCAGCACCTTATATGCATAATTCATGCCAAGTTCTGATCAAATCCATTCAGTGGTTCTCAAGGACAATTTTATCAACTGCTCATTTAAAGCTTTTCTTTAATAAAAGGCTAAGGAGCCATGAAGCTGCTTCTATATACATGTCTACAAGACATGAAGTAAGTAAATAGTAAAATCCCTGAAAGACACAATACATTTATATAGAAAAGTTTTTATGATATCAAATAAAGTAAAAATTATGAAAGTATTTTTCGAAAAATTGTAGAAATTTGCACAAAAATACGTTTTTTGTTCTTGATTATGGAAGAAATAATTGTTTTTAATGAAGTGATAACAGGGAATTTCTCTGAAGCTTTAATGAGAAAAGTTAACCAAAGAAGATTTGAAAACAGAATTTAAGGGGAAATAACCCAAAAACCATATGGCATTAAAATGGTAAAAAACGGTCAATTGACTTCCAAATGTTTTGGTTTGATCTGCACTGATGAGACGTAAGTTGTCGAAATGAGCATGTGCAGAAAATAAATCAACAGTTACTTCGGTATTTTGTTAGTTATTTACTCCTACAAATTACTCCTTCAAAATTTCAGAGTATGAAGACCTTGATATGTTAAGCATTTTTTTCATTTTACACTTCACATCTATCTGTTAGTTTTTGAAATTAAAAATAAAAAAATACATACATTTTGAAAAAATTACGGAAAAGGGCTGTAACACTGAGACGGGGTTTCCGATTTTCTTCAAATTGCGGGGCAGATAGATCTTGTCATTCTAAAAAAATTTAACCTATAAGATTTTTGATACATGAAGCAAACATTTTATCAATTTACACTTGACCTTTTTGTTTTATGGTTTCCAAAATAGAAAACGAAAAACGTTAAAATTGCTCCTGCTTGGTTTAAAGATTTTCTTCACATTTGCAAGGTAGGTATTTCTTCACATTTCAAACATTTTATCAATTTGTACTTCACCTTTATAGTTTTGGAAATAAAACACGGAAATTTTGAAAATTTTGACAATTTGGTAAAAAAGGTTAATAACTCCTACACGAGTTTTTCAGTTTTCTTTCTAATTTCAAGGTGAGTATTTCCTAATATGCTGAACATTTTTGCAGTTTGTATTTGACCTCTATTTGATACCGTTTTAAATTATAAAATAAAAAATTTTGAACGTTTTACTGAAAAAGGACTATTACTCCGATATGGGTTTTCCGATTTTCTTCAAAATTGCAAGGCAGCTATATCTTGTCATTCTAAACAATTTTAAACTGTTAGATTTTTTGATACATGTTACGGTTTTCCAGTTATTGGCCAAATACTGCAACTTACCACTGTTCTTTTTTTTTTAGCAATGGAAGCCATGTTTTCAATCAGATCAAAATAAAGTGAGGATCGTTTACAGAGGACATGTCATTACTATAAAGTTTCGAACCAATCACTCCAGCAGTTTCAGAGAAGAAGATTTTTGAAAAAGTTTACGACGGACCGAAGGACGATGGACACCGGACGCAAAGTTATGACATAAGCTCGCCCTGGCATAGCTTGACGAGTTAAAAACCAGATAATGGTTGCCTTCTGCTACTTCCAATTTTCAAATTATTCGATGTTTTCCTTTTGCTTTAAATTCGCTAATATATATATATATATAAACACCATAAACTGCGGTGAAAATTTTGATTATCATATCTTTTATTTGGTGCTGGATTCTTCAGATTTCTTTATAGCAAATTTCTCAAGCATCTGGACTACTCTGTTGAGGCAACCTGCCTCATTCCTGAGGGAGTTCGTGTGGACTTATCCATCTTATTTATCAAAGCTGAATATGTAAATTGATTATGACTTAATGTTGATAAAATATTTCTCCTTGTATTATAAAGATCTTTTTTTTCCACTAAAGAGAAATTTAATTCGAAATGAATAACTCTAATAAAGTAAGAAAATATCAAATTCCAAAATTCCGACGTTAAAAATTGAATACAAAGGTGTAAAATATCTCGCAAGAAAAGGAAACTACCTTAATGTTACATTAATTAGTTTCCCTTCTGATATTTGAGGAGCTGGATCATTTATTCTTAAGCATCAAATTTCTTACTTGTAGAACAATGTTTTCCGGTCCAGTAATCTCCTCTGTCACACTTACAAATACCACGCATACAAAGCAACGTAAATTTCTGCTTTTAATTTAAATATTCTCTAATTGAAGCGCTAATTTGCACAAACAATTCTAAATTTGTTCGTTTTTAATTATTGAATGTTAAACAAGGAGGGATACTTTCTTTCATTCTTATTATTATATTTGTTAAATTGTATACGTTTTTACCATTTTGTTGGCATTCCAAAATACTGATGAATATATTCTTTAATTTGTAAAATAAACAAATAAGAGTTTAGGGAAAAATATTTTTGAGTCTCTTAACTCATGTGTTCTAAATCATCCAGACTACCCTGTTGAGGGCAGCGGGCCTCACCCCTTGGATACTTAATGTGGAAGTATTGTTAAGTACATTTAAGAAGTTTTAAAGAAGATATGAACACATCTGCTACTAAAATATTGCGTCATTCACAATCAGCTTATTACTAATGGCATTTCTCACCCTCCTTTGTTACGGAAATGTAAAAAATACAAGAAAGTGAGAAAAAAATCCAGAATAAACTGGGACATAACTTTGGGTTTTCGACATGATATCGTACATGCATTTTGCTTCCAGTGACGTGAAGATTTGTCAGGTAAACTGGTCACTCTACTGAAGTAAATGATTCGTTTTCAAACCCTTTTGGAAGCACCGAGTTTAATTTTTTGCTAATTATTGCAACGGTGTTTTACAAGCTGACGAAGTTCCTTGAGCTAGTCGTCAGATTAGTAGCCAGTGCTCCTTGACCCCTCTTTCAAAATAATGTTTTGTCTCATTATTTCCCTTTTAGATAGTGGCTTTGAAGTTAGACGTCTACCTGTATTGGGTTTTATTCGTATGTTTATTAAACTATAAAGGACTGGATATAGAAAGGGTAAGTTTGTGTACCTATAAACCGGTTGAACCCTACCGCTGGCTTTAATAATTCTGGTACCAAGACCGGCTATCCCGAGTACCAATCGTTGTTAACATTTGTCTTTTGTATTTGTGTTTGCTTGTACAGTTTCCTTGTGTGGCATGGTGAATGAAAGGATATGGAGTAAATGAACACGAGACAAATCTCACTATTATTTTCTGCCTTTGTAAGCGTTTCCTGTTGCCTTACCTTATTTAGATGTCCATCTTATTTATTTAAGTTGTATCTGTATAAATTGATTATGAGACGACTCAAATGCTTCCTTATACTATAAAAGCTTTCTTTTGCATTAAAGAGATATCTGATTTCGAAATGACCATATACGTTACTCAACTAAGGTACAAAAACATATAGTTGTAGTGTATTTCTTAAGCTTTCAATCCTGAAATTCTGAAATTTTAATTTGAACTTATTTTAAAAAGGGTTAAAATATTTCAGAATGATAAAAAGAACCTTTACGTGATATTATATCCTTTCTGAAATGTTTTTTTCCAGAACCAAAATGTCTTACTTTTAGAACAGTTTTGACCTGTCCAGTAATCAATTCTGTCACATTTACAAACACCATGTCCACAAAGCAACGTGTCTTGACATTCTGCGTTCAATGTGCAGTGAGAATGAAATGATTTCCCTAAAACATAATACATAATTGTTCTTATAATACCTTTTCATCTTGATTTCAGTTTTCCAATTCCTTTTGTTTTTCTACTACTTTAAGGTATATATACAACACAATGTACATGACAAGAATTTGTCGAAATGTAAGAGCTTGCTAGGTGTGCAAGCCCTTAGATCGAGTGACTTCAAGATGAAGTACAATATTAAAAATATTCTGTTGCTCTGTATTCATATAAATTCTGTTTTTTAGCACTGCAATGCTAAAGTTTGCAATTCATACAGTTTGAAGTTAAAATGTTAAAATATGCCCTCTATGACTCTTCTTCATTTGAATGTAATTTCTCATGCGATGATATATCTCACTGGTACAATAGATTCACCATCTCAATTTTTCTATTACTCTAAGCAAAAAACAACGGCAGTAAAATACCGAAGGAACAAAGGGGTGAAATAAAAATCGAAGTCCAAAGACATGGCCAAAACGAGAACACAGAAAACAATGACGTTAGACAGATACAAAGCACAGAATAGAAATCACAACATTTAAGACAAAGGTACTCGCAGTAGGAACTCCAGTGAACATGAGAGTGACATCAGGTGCTCCGAAAGGGTAAGCATGTCCTGCTCTGTTAACAGCACCCGTCACACGGTCAATGAGGCATATATATGTTTTTGAAAGATCTGTTAGGTGGCTGATTGGTTAATGCCATTTCTAACCCTGAGACAAAACCAACTGAAATCCATGGTACATGTTACTACTATAACCCTCAAACAGTACCAAGTTAAAATTTTGAAAAGCTTTAGTATTCAAACATGGACAAGGACATATCGGTTCCACAGACATAACTGACGAAGACATAACTATTATTTAACAAGACAACACAAAAAAACTAAAGCACTGACAGTGTGAACTCCCGTAAAAACCGAGAGCGACATCAGGTGGTCTGGATATAGATCAGACAGTCTGGTTCTTAGTTTACCATACTAGTTATGAGATGCGAATTTTCTATACTGATTTTTGCCGAATCCATTTATAAACGGCATTCTATGGCAAAACCACTTCTTATCGTTGATTAAAATGAGATAATGGAAATTTAACAAATTAGTGATGGACGTCTGACTAAAATATCTTTCACTACAATTATACAGTAAGGTTATATAAAAAGGATTCATAACAATTTTCTTTCCAAAATTTGAATATTAATATTTGAATGAAGTATAAAAGATAACCTACTTGCATTGCATTGTGTTCCGTTCCAGTATTTATCTGTAGGACAGCTACATGATCTTTTAGAACAAATAAATGGCAGTTTACATTCAGTCGTTGAGGTACATAGTTCGTTTACATTCCTCCCTTATAAGAAAACATTTTTTTTCAATTACTATGTTCAAATAATATTGAATCATGAATAATTGTCTATTAACTGTAAAATTTTGAAAATATCAGTAAATATCTGTGCAGCAATTTCTTAGATTCAATACTTGGTTCCTTCATTACTGAATAGAAGAAAATATCGACCCAGTGGTGAGATAATAAATAAAATATTCTGTACTCTTATTATACCCCCGCTCATGAAAAAACGGAGTATATAATAGTGTCGTTGTTTTATGCCTGTAACAACACTCGGTATATAAGGGACTGAAATGAAGATTAAACATGACAGACGTTTAAATCGGTTTTCCACTTGTTACTTAACTTTTTAAATATGAATTTAGGGGACCAACTGATTTCAATGTTTATCTAAAATTTAAGAGACTAATTACAAGCATAACCATGCGTATTAAAGTGAAAAGATAATTATACAACTTTAGTTGCTATCCTGCATATACTAGTTTATTTTTTTTCTAATAATTTGATGATCACTTAAACCTTAATTTTTCGTTTTCTAAAGTTTGGAGACAAAAATTTAACCACATTATATTATTTCCTTATGACGAAATAAAAAGAATACAATATGGTTCGTGTTCCTTGGGCTGGTATCACTTTCAGTACACCGTTCCAACTTTTTAGAAGGACCAATTTCTTTTTGAATCGTTCCACATGAACATTATCAGCGCACATATATAAAAGAGGTAATTTTCAACTTGATGCACACATCTCTGATTTCTTACTTTCGTTTTCTCTGAAGATATTGTTAATTTACTAGAATTGACTTTACCCAAGGCAAGCTTAAAGTCTGTCTCACTTCCTTTAGATAATGGAAATCTTACGATTTCAGCTTTATTTGTACACTAATCTTTATCAAATTTGGTATGTGAATCAGGAATGACAATACATAACTGAAAAATGTTGAATTCGCCGTTTATATCATGCACAAGAGTCTGCAGTCATGTGCATTTTCACATTTTTTTTCAAACAGGTGGTGGATTGTCCTATTTTAAGGGTGACCAAGTAACTTGACGAAATAGATGAACCGAGTTGACCTATCTAATAATAGCAAGGGGTACTCGTTTGGGGTTAACAATTTTAATTCAAGGACTTTTTGTTTGTAAACACGGAATAGAAACTAGCAGTACATTAACAATCTTTCGAATATTTCTTTTGTGTTTAATGCATGCATATTACATATTTAGTCGAATTATTTCATTTACAGGTATGTTTTTTTAATTAAAAGGGGGACCAAGCACATGTAAAAGTCAAAGTGAGACTTGTTTATCATCTGACTTCAGGTAATACCTGCCAATACCTATTTCAGAATGGTCCAGTCCTGTCGATAATTGTGCGCCGAAAACATCATCCCTTTAAAAGCATGGAGCATATTTAAAAAGTATTTTTTCTATCCATTTGTATTGGTAAACATCAAATTAAAAGTGGCTATAGAAGTGTACAATATTTTCACACAACCATGCAAAATCCGGCGCCGAAATATGCAATATTAAAGTCAACAGAAGAGAATTTCCATTATCTAAAGGAAGTGAAACAGACTTTAGTTAATGAACCGTTAAATTTTGATAAGGCTTTACAGGTAACAACTTTATTATTTGGAGGTTATTACTATTCTACAAGAATTTAACCTAAGTATGCTGGGTATGAAAATCTTTTTTTTTTTTGTAAAACAGCTCAAAAATGGCAGATATTAAAACCTGTAACTCCATTTTTTTAATCATACTATAACGTGAATAATGATATTGTCGTTTCACCTGCAATATTTCAAAATCGTAAGTCTTGATATGGCAGCAACGTCCGATTTCGAAGTTCGTAAGACCAGAACCGCATTTCTGAAAGATGAAACGTTTTGGTCAAGGTGGAACAGAGAGCTGTTATAAATTTTTGTGTGGACATCCGAAAAACGCCTATAGAAACTCGCAAATTCTTAAAGCAGTCGGGGAAACGCTCTCAAGTTCAGCGATTGTTGGTGTATAGGTGGCACAAAAGGTTTTCAGAAGGAAGATATAGTTTAGCTGACAATGAAAGGGAAAGAAGACCATCTCACAGACAGCCAGATTCTGTGAAAATGAAGTCCGGGACGCTATAAACACTGACGGCTGCCTTACAGTTCGTGAGGTCGCCGAAAAATGCAATATTTCAAAAACTACAGCACATCAAATTTTTACTGAAGATTTTGGTATGAATCGACTATGTGCGAGATAGGTACCACAAATATTTACTGATGAAAATATGACAAAACCAATAGAATTTTTGAGAAAAGCTGAACGCGGCTCCGTTACGTTCCTCGACAGGATTATTACAGCGGACAAGAGTTGATTTCATTATTATGACCCAGAAACAAAGCAACAATCAAGTCAGTCGAAAAACTTGGACTCGCCACCACCTAAAAAAATCAAAAATAACAAAATCCCTCGACAAAAATATGTTCATTCTCTTTAGGGACAGGAAAGGAATGATACTGACTCATGCCGTTTCAAGAGACCAGTTTGTAAATTCTTAATATTATTCTAAGGTAACTTACATAATACCATTTATTTCGTTTCATTTTTTTTTTATTTATATGCTAAAAATGAATAGTTAAAAACTGAAACATTAATTATTTTTCCTCTTAAAATACTTTAAAAGTTAACATAATTCAGTGAATTAAAAGTGTCTATTTGTTTTGTAAGGTTCTTCGTCGAGATTTAGTACAGGCCTTATTACTTGCCTACTAATTTGGACAATAATCCTACATCAGGACAATGCCCCTGCGCATACATCGCAAAAACACAACTAGAAATATATTAACTTGGATTTCAGTTTCTTAAACACTTCAGGGTATTCACCAGCCCAGTAGTCAGTACATCGGTGCTGACCCGAAAGCCGATTATTTTTGGAACCTTACAATATCTAAATTTTTGTAAATTATGTTGAAAACTAAGGAGAATCTCCCTCATGCATAGCTCTGTCTTTAGCTAATTTTGGCTTTTTATTTAGATCATATTTGGTTATTTGTTCTCTATCTGTTTTTAAATATCTTTGAGTATATGGTCTTCCAAACATTTAGATTTTATCTGCACTGAAGAGACATAATTTGTCGAAATGCGCATATGCAGAATGTAAATTCACAGTAACCTCGGTATTTAGTTATCCGTATAGCCCAGACCTGGCACCAATGGTTTTGCAGTATTTTCATATATCAAATCATTTCTCCATGGGCAGAAGTTTTACGACTTACCGATCTTAGGCACGCAGTGATGAACATAATTTTATAAATGAAAAGTGAACAATACTGAAGTTACTGTAAATTTAAATTCTGCATATGCGTATTTCGACAACTTATGTCTCTCCAGTGCAGACAGAATCTAAACGCCTGGAGGACCACAAACCCAAAGATGTTTAATAAAGTGATAGAGAACAATAACCCATATGATCTTAAGTAAAGCCAAAATCAACTAAGGACAGAGCTTTGCATGAGGGAGATACTCTTTCAACAAAATTTACCAAAATTTAGATATTGTAAGGTTTGAACGACGACTCCCTGGAGAAAAATTAACGTTGACCCCGAAAAATGTCATTCAAACGTGTGTCGGAGCTCCGCTTAGAAGTTGGTATAGTATTTTGAAAAGATTGAAATATAATTGTAAAACCTTATAATCTGCTGAAAATTTGGAGATTGAATAATTAAATCATGTAAGTATTTTAGCCTTGTTTCATCAAAACTTTAGGGACAACCCTCGTATTTTTATTGTTTTAAAAATATTGTTCGAGATTGAAACCAGTTATGAATTAATGATAACTTAAGCAAGAAAACGAGGAAAACAAAACGCTAAAGTTCAGAAAGGAACTTTATACAAAATAGTGATCTCGAGTGTCAAAAAGCATATAAAACCATCGTTATGAATGAACAATCAGAGGCTCTCAAGAGCCTGTATCACTCACCTGGACCATGGTATCATTTTCTATGTAAAGAAAACTAAATGTCATATGTAGCAACATTTAACTATTTCCCTACTGCTTGCCATCTTGATCAGTCCTTCGTAAGTAGCATTCAATTTAAATCTATTCAGTGGTTCTGTAGAAGATAATCCTTGTATGCATCGCCCATTGCCTTCAATGTTAAGTTAAATTTTGCCACTGGCGGCCATGTTGAATAAAGGATTGACAGAGCACCTCATCATACCATGTTTGGTTGAAATCCAACCTGCACTCCTCTAGAAGATCTTTGTCTGTATTTCCAATAGGGTAAAATGTAAAATTAAGTTCACCTCTGGCGGTCACGACGGCACCAAAGTAACAGCACTTGGTCTGAACCTTATAAAAATCATTCATGCAATATACAGTTTTAATTCATTCATTGGTTCTCTGAAAGAAGATTTTGTATTGATTTCCCATAGGGACCAATGTTGCGAACTTAGTCAACAGCTGGCGGCAAAGTTGGATGGCAGATAGGCACCGAAGTAACAACCCTTTATCAGCACCTCATAAGCATCATTCATGCCAAACAAAATCCATTTAGCGGTTCTCTAAAAGATATGTATATGCATTTCCCTTGGGTCCAATGTCAAACTAAGTTTAGCCGCTGACAGCCATGTTGGATGACGGATCAGCACCAACGAAACAACATTTGGTCAGCACTTAATAAACATCATTCATGCCAAGTTTGGTTCAAATCTATTAAGTGGTCCCCAAGAAGAAGTTCTTAAAAGAAAAGTCCAATTTGCAACCAAGTTCGCCGCTGGTGGCAATGTTTGATGACGGATCGGCACCAAAGTAACAACAATTAGTCAGCACCTCATAACCATCATCCATGTCACGTTTGGTCAACATACATTCAGTGATTCTGAGGATTTTTTTAAGCAAACGTTTACGACGGACGGAGGGAGCACAGACGCAAAGTGACGGTAAAAGCTCATCCTGGAATAGCCAGGTGAGCTTAAAAGTGATATGGAAGGATATTTCAAGATTGACATTTTTTATTGCAGACAACTTTGAAAAAAAACACATCTGGATATGGTTTGATACGACATCTATTATTAAATTTATTCTATCAATCCATTTATCATCTCGTTTATATATTTTGATTTGTAAGTCCAAAAAATAATTTCAATTTGTGCTCTGATATTGAAATGTTATCTAAATGTACACTTACGTAGTTCACATGTGGAACCAGACCAAAAATATTCAACGGATGGACAGTGACATTTTCCTGATGTACAAATCAGATTTCCTGTACAGTCATTTGTTGTGGTACAAGAACAATTAAGCTTTTCCTCTACAACAGCGAAAAAAATGCACCATCAAAACCTGAAAATTCTAATGTCCTTTCCTTCTGCACATTAAAAGAGTTTGGATTTATTACTAGGAATGCAAGAAACTAATTTTGTGTTTTAGACGCATATTTGTACTATTATCTGTACTTTGTCCGGCGTTTTTATTTTAGTTGACATTTTGAACATTCATATAGTAATAAATAAATGTCTTTTTGCCCAATTATAAACTTTCATGTTGACCAATTGATTCCATACCAAACAAGTACCGTTCGACTGCTGCAAGGAATACTTTTTCATTTTGAGTTTTTAGTGCTTCGTTAACCGGATGGTACATTTTCTCTTGGGTTTTTCATTACTTAAATTATCAATCTAAATTAACATGGCTCGAAAAACATGGCAAAATTACCCGGAAACAGCTGGGGCGAAGGTTATTTTCATATGAAGACAGTTAAAACCTACAACAAGACATGTTTTTTGTCGAAAAGAATAGTTCATTATATCCAATCTAATGTAAAATAATGTATACAAGTTTACAAATTGTCTTTAGTTCTATTTGTTCGGGATGACTTGCTTATTTGATCTTATTTGATACCCCGGAATCATTTATAAGAAAATCAAATAACGAAGCTACTGTAAATTTGTTTTCTTTGCATGACCATTTCGACATCTTATATCTTTTAAAAGTAGATCAAATCAAATAATTTAGAAGACCATAATATCATTATTTGAAGAAGAAAGCAAATTAAATATCATGCAAGGGCATTGCTATTGTTACAAGATGGTGTTCATTACTCACGGGTATGATGATCACACTGTAGATTAACGTTACAGATAGCAGATCCCCTGCAACATGACTCACAAATAAGATGTCTTCCTCCAAGAGTTCGACGATCTGTAGCATCTGAAAACTCGCCAGTTAGGCAGTACTGAAATATTATACAAATTGCAATTGAAGAAAAACATATGACACGTTCTCAGTAGAGATATTTCAAACACGGTTTGTTACCAATTGAATAATAGATGATAAAACTAAGCAAAGGATAAACGCTTTTGTTGTCGTTCTTCATCCTGAAGTCAGCATAAGGCCTTCAGCAATTAGCTTTGATCATACCTCATAGTAAGTTTAAGACATCAGTTGTGAAATCAAAGCTTATGTTTGTGAACCACCCTTTTTTGTAATGTTTTAATATTGCAAATACTTCTTTGTAATTCACATTTTCACTACTTAAAAAAGCGTGCAAAACGGTCAAATAGCCATTTTTTTATCAGAGAACTACTTTTCATCACAGGGTCTTCAGACAGGATGCTGATTTTTTATATAATTTGAAGTCCATATAGCCGTAGATATGGAACTGTTTCTTGATAAAAAAATAAATAAAAGAGAAAAGAGGAAACCTCAAAAACCGAACCAACAAATGAAACAACGGTACTTTCTGAATTTATATTTCCTATCGAATTTTTCATTTTCCAAAATAAGAAGTCTGACTGAAATTTGATAGAAAGGGCAAACGGAACCCTCTATACTTAATTCATATTTGCAAAATGTTGCATTATGAGGCTTTGTTAAAAATGCAAATTTATGATATTGATAAAATATAAATGCGCTTTTATTTCCATAGCAATAATTTCATTGTCTGTTTAAGTTGAATAAAGGACCAATTTCCACCTTCGTGGTTCCTTTTTTCCGATGCTATGATTTGAGACACAAGTATACATCTGTTATCCCACCAATTTATAAAACAACACTATGAGCAATTAAACAGATACGAAAGATATTTTGCCAAGTTATTAGGAGTCCCAGCTCGTGCTGTATTCCGCTAAAAAATACTGGTTTTTTTTCACAACAACAAAGTACGGATTCATCTGCCTGACAGTGTTAAAATGAACTACACGCGTCAATGTTTTGTAATTTAACCTGGGAAAGCAAAAGACTATGATATCAGCCTAAATTACCTTACGGTATGATTTGTTGTTTATTGCGTTAATATCGATATCTTGCGACAACACGATTTCGACTGCTTTCAGAGATTCCAACAGCATTTGTGCACAACAGCAACACCAACTAGACGATTTTGTTCAAACAAAGTAGCTACCATAACTGCTGCAGTCATGTGATTGTAAAATTATCTTTCAGTTGTTTAGCAGTTGTAAAAACGATCATATCATAACGACTCATTTCATTTTTAATAAAATTCAAAAATATGTCAAAATATGTCTGCAATGTCTGCATTAAATTAGTGCAATACTGTGGACCATATTCTTACCAATCATGCAGTTATTGAGCAAAACCTCTCAAGCCTGATGACACCGTCAATTGACTGTTAGAAATGCAATCTAAAAACTGTATGTCCTGGTTTTCTACAGATAGGACCTGGCTTTCTGCTGTTACATTTTCAACATTCTAGCACATTTAAAACCCTTAAGTGCATTTCTAGTATGTGCATTTCACCTTTTTTTTAATTTCAAATGCAAAATCAAAAGTCGGTATAAACCAAAAATCCATATAAATTCATTACTTCGATGGAGTATACTATACTCAGATCTATCACAACAAAGAGTCGAAGTCACACGATATAACAGAAATGTGAAAATAAGAAATATGTAAAATATTATTCAGAATTCCAGATATATAACACAAAAGTTTCATATGATGAAAATTTAAGCTATTAATTTTTCTAATGACTTATAACAAGAGGTGCCTAAGAATATTCAAAGATATCCGTGCACCGGCTCCAGTTTTGCAACGCGTAAATTGTTGTTCTTGGTATTCAGTGATAATACTGCGGTCGTCGCTTCGAACATATATATATATATATGCCATGGGTTGAAATCACTTTCCGTGTACCCCTACTTCCCTCCTAGACCGATTTTTTTTTTTCAGTCCTCCTATGTCCTCTGTTCAAAATAAAACATGTTAACATGAACATAACCTGCTCACAAAGACAGAATGGGGGCACTTTTATAGTACACCACTTAAAATTCTTGTATTTTCGTTTTCACTTAAATTTCAACTTTTCTAGATTTTCTATATATGGATGAAATATAAATCAGGAAGAATAGACATACAGACAGACAGACACTGGAATATTGGTATCCAACAACACATCTGTCATTTAGACTTGTCTTGGACATGTTCGAGTGTCTCAAGAAAGTTAATATTGAAGCTAATTTAAAATGTACAGCATTTTTTTTTCTTTTTGCATTTTATCATTTAACACTTTGGTATCAAATGAAAGCTGAATTCATCATCTTTACAGTGAAATAAGATTCAATAAGATTGGGCATTTTACGCCTTTTGAATGGTCTGGGGATACAAAAACAAAGTGGCTATTTTTCCGGCTAGCCGGAAGAATAGACAAAAAAGTCTACTTTTGCAAAAATGATAAAAATGAAGATTTTTTTGTTTTTAATTCCTTTTAGATATACATCTTTAGTAGTTTGCTGTCACTTTGTACCTAACTTATCAGTTCGTACACAGGGTTAAAGAATAACAGCATTAAATTCCAAAGATTTTTATTTTTTAAATCCAAATTTTTGAAAAAATGGAATTTTCGAGATTATCAATATTTCCAATACTTCGACATTTCAATGTAAGGAACGTAAAAATCTGAACACGTATCTTTAATTGCCTTTGTAATAAGTTTTTATGATGCCTGAGCAACAAATTGAGTCCAAAATATTTTGTCTCAACCGTCTGTTAGGTTCACAAGTATCGAAATAAGCACCCCTAGCCCCTAAAAATGACAGAAAATTTCGAAATATCCATACTATAATGTTTTATTTAATTTTTGGTTAAGATTTCACTATATCTGACATACAGATATAGGTCATACAGGAGACCTACTTAGTAGAATTTAACTGTTAAAGTGTTTAAGTCGGCTATATATGACCTGTCTATCCAAAAAGTGTACAAAATGAGAATTTTCAGTTTTCTAGCATTTCCACTGATTTGTTTGAGATGTAGATTTCTTACAGAATTTATTCAAAACCTTATAATATGGACTAATGACAAGTAGTCTACTTTTTCCTTTTTCCTTTTTCGACATTCAAATTTCAAAATAATCCTAAGTCCAAAATATGTGTATAAGCATATAATACTATTTTAACATTCATTTACTTTTTCGATATTCATTTACTTATTCAAAAAAAAGTCATTTTGACATTCATTTACTTTTTCGATATTCATTTACTTATTCGATTTTCATTTACTTATTCGGAAATTTTCATTTTTACATTCATTTACTTTTTCGATATTCATTTACTTATTCGAAAAAAGTCATTTTGACATTCATTTACTTTTTCGATATTCATTTAC
>MJUU01047757.1:80594-117292 GCA_002080025.1 Modiolus philippinarum | reverse complement strand
TTCATTTACTTATTCGGAAATTTTCATTTTTACATTCATTTACTTTTTCGATATTCATTTACTTATTCGGAAATTTTCATTTTTACATTCATTTACTTTTTCGATATTCATTTACTTATTCAAAAAAAGTCATTTTGACATTCATTTACTTTTTCGATATTCATTTACTTATTCGATTTTCATTTACTTATTCGGAAATTTTCATTTTGACATTCATTTACTTTTTCGATATTCATTTACTTATTTGAAAAAAGTCATTTTGACATTTATTTTCTTTTTCGGTATTCATTTACTTATTCGGAAATTTTCATTTTTACATTCATTTACTTTTTCGATATTCATTTACTTATTCGAAAAAAGTCATTTTGACATTCATTTCCTTATTCGGAAATTTTCATTTTTATATTCATTTACTTTTTCGATATTTATTTACTTATTCGAAAAAAGTCATTTTGACATTCATTTACTTTTTCGATATTCATTTACTTATTCGGAAATTTTCATTTTTACATTCATTTACTTTTTCGATATTCATTTACTTATTCGAAAAAAGTCATTTTGACATTCATTTACTTTTTCGATATTCATTTACTTATTCGATTTTCATTTACTTATTCGGAAATTTTCATTTTTACATTCATTTACTTTTTCGATATTCATTTACTTATTCGAAAAAAGTCATTTTGACATTCATTTACTTTTTCGGTATTCATTTACTTATTCGATTTTGATTTACTTATTCGGAAATTTTCATTTTTACATTCATTTACTTTTTCGATATTCATTTACTTATTCGATTTTCATTTACTTATTCGGAAATTTCATTTTCACCTTGAACTACCTCTACTCCGAACATGGCATTAACCCAAAATCTGACCCTTAACATAGCCATATCCTTATCCCTTACCAATAACCACCGGAAAGGTTGCGTCCTTACCGCTCTAGTTCCGGACATGTCACTGTAAGGATAAATTCAAGTTCAATAACTCCGCCGCCTTTACTGGGAAAGATTTCCCCTAAGCCTAGTGAAACCCTTATGTCCCGAGTAGAAGTAGAAGAAACATTTTAGCTACTTTGAATAACAATTCATGTCCTTGGGACAAACTAATTTGTAGAAATAAAATTTTGTATCAACTGAAAAGTTAAATCACCTCGAAAGATGCCTGCAATGGGATGCAAACCCAAAAGTCACCCAACTTAACCCTCTCCAATTATTATCTAAGCATTGTTAAGAAAACAATTTTCATCTCCTCTTTTTGGAGCATTTACAGTTAACTCATTGTGTTCTGTCTATAAGTGTTATCAGAACTTTGATTATATAAGAAATATATAGATGAGAAGAATGAAAAAATAACTATTTTTAGTAACATCCCTCATCACAAATATATTTATATAATATATATTAATACCTGTAAAAAGAAATTGAATAAAGCAACTGCAGTAGAATACCAAATGAAAAAAGGGAAGTGATGATTACAAAAATCGAAGTCCAAAGACATTGCAAAAACGACATAAGAGAAAAATGAAGACAAGACAAGGACTTGAGACAGCCACTATGCACGAAAATGAAAAGGATGACATTAAGAAGAAAATGAAGAAAATAAGCTGAATAATTGAAAGATCTTTTTACAAAGTAAATTATATAGATACCAAGAAACATTTTATCATAAATGAGTTCAATGTTTCTACAAATAATTTGAAACAAAATATAATTTCATTGTTGGTGAAATTTTACCGGACAGTCACATGCCAAGATCAAGGTCAAGAGGTCAAATATTCAGTTCCCCACCTAAAGGTCTCTCCACAAAGAATACAAAATATGCAAAATATGAAAGCCCTATCACTTACCATTCATAAGATATACCCAATGTTAAGTTATGTTCAAGTCCATCACATACTAAGGTCAAGGTCACCAGGTAAAAAAAATTTCGGTATCGTTTGAAAGGGCTTGCTACAAGGAATACACATGCAAATTATTAAAGCCCTATCACTTACCATTCAAAAGATATACCCAATGTTAAAGTTTTTGCAGACAAACAGACAGACAGACAGACAGACAGACAGGTGGACAGACCAAAAACTATTGCCCCCGAATCTTCAATTCACGGGGGCATAAAGAGTAGATTTACCTCAGTTCAAAGTTTAAGGCAAACTCCGCCCAGTCACTCTTAAGTTTTCTTTAAAAAAAGCCAGGTGTCTCCATATCGCTCCATTCCGGATATGTCATTTTGAAGGGAAATTCAGATTCAAAAACGCATCCGCCTTCTCCAGGGAAGATATCCATTTTAACTACCCCTAAGCCGGAACATGGCCTTCACCCCAAGCTTTACCCTTACCCTAGCCATTACCTTAACTTTATGGCTTAGCCTTATCGTCACCTAAAACCACAACTCTAATGCAAAACACAGCCCAGTAAAATTGCAACATATCACCTATTTCACACGATGCTAACAATAAACACCGCAAATGGTACCTATAAGATTTGTTACATGGGACCTCGATGTTTTACATAGAGTTCAGAAGGTTTTATGGATTGCTGTACATGTATGCGTAATCAGGCATGACATCTAAAGTGCAACCTCTTTTGGAGGTGCCGTTATATTCTGTTAACTTTTGGCTGGAAAACATTAAAACTGGTTTTCATATCTTAAAAAAGTTACCTATAAACTGCTCCCATGTGAAATTGCTACCTTTAAAAAAATATGACTTAGTATTATGGATCCACAGCCCTTTTTCACACGCATGGAGAGCTGCCTCTTGCAGATACAGACGTGCTTATTCAGACGAAATGTCCTCTCTACATCCAGTATTCTCATTCTTAAGGCCGACACTACAGCACTGCACGCATCCGAGTAAAAGTGCCATATATAATTTCGCACAATGATATCAATAACGGACGAAAATGCTACCTAAAAGATTTGGCAGGGGTCTTATGGCTTGCTACGCACAAGTGCCTCGTCAGGCATTGGATCTAACCTCCTAGCGTTTTTCATGGAAGATGCCATATAACTATGTAACAGAAAAAGTTAAAGTGGTTTCTATACCTGAAAATGCTACCTATAAACTTTTTAGGAAGTGGAAATGTTACCTGTAAGAAAATGCTATTTATGTGACATAGTCTAAGAATCCTATGTGAAAATGCTACCTATATGACATTGCGTTTCTTCAAGGCTAAATATCCAAGTCAACCTAAGTAATAGGGCGGTAGAACAGATAAAGATAGAATCTTGCGAATTTTTGCATTGTGAGTATTTTTCATGCCCTTATACTGGCCCCTTTGGGGCTAAGTTTTAGATTGCTAAGCGATTTGAGCAAGGGATCAAGTCGCAAAGAAGACGAAAATGATTTTAGAGGATCATGTGTACTATAGGGTGATAGAATGGATAAAGATGGACTTGCGGTTTTGACATTTTCAAGGGGAAAAATAAAGGGAAGGCTTCCAACGCCTTCGCCGGGGAATATTTTCCTTAGAACTACCACGAAAATGGAATCTGGCCTTAAAGCTAACCCCAACCCTAACCTTCGCCATAACCTTAACCCTACACCTTAACCCAATCGTCAATCCAATCGTCACCAAAAACCTGGCGTCTCTATCCAGCTGCGCTCTGGAGATGTCATTTTCAAGGGGAAAATCAAGAGAGGGGTGTCGCCACCTTCGCCAGGGTAGATTTCCCCTTGAACTACTCTGCAAGAACATGACCAAACCACCAACACAAACCCTAACCCTCGCCAAAACTTTAACCCCTTAGTTTAGCCCAATTGTCTCTGCAAGCCTGGCGTCTCTATCCTGCTGCGTTCCGGATCCGGAGAGGTCATTTACAGGGGGAAAATTAAGGGGAGGCCGTCGTCGTTTACGCCGGGGAAGATTTCATCCCGAACTACCCTAAAGCCGGAACATGGCCTTAACCCGATCCCCTAGCCTAATCCTCGCATCATTCTGAACCCTATACATTAGCTTAATCATCACCGCTTAACTTGTCTCTATTCTGCTGCTTTCCGAAGATGTTTTTTCAGGGTGAAAAGTCAAGGAAAGGAGGTCGCCGTCTTTGCAGAGGAGATTTCCCCTTGAACTACCTTTAAACCGGAATGTGACCTTAAAGCCACACCCTAACCCTCGCCACAACCTTAACCTCATACATTAGTCCTATCGTCACTGCCAACCTGACGTCTCAATCCTGCTTCGTTCTGGAGATGTAATTTTTAGGGGGAAAAGCAAGAGAAGGCCTCCGCCGCCTTCGCCAGGGAAATTTCCCCTTGAACTTACTCTTAGCCGGAACCTGGTCTTAACGCCAATGCTAATGCTCACCTTTACCACAACCTTAACCCCATGCCTTAGACTAATCATCACTGCAACCCTGGCGTCTCTATCTGGCACCGTTCTGGTGTTGTAGTTTTAAGGGGAAAATCATGGGAAGGCCTGGGGAAGATTTCCCCTTGAACTACCCGTTTGCCGGAACCTAGCCTGAACATCAACCGTAACCTTAACCCTCACCAGAAACTTAACTATAAGCCTTAGACCAATCATTACCCCTGATCTATCTGCCTCCGTTCTGAGTTGTAGTTTAAGGGGAAAATCAAAGGAATGCCATCGCCGTTTAAGATTTCCCCTCGAACTACCCCTATGCCGGAATCTAGTCTTAATATAAACTTTAACCCTAACCCTTACTACAACCTTCAAACCAAGCCTTAGCCAAAGTCTTAACCCCTAACCAGGTGTCGCTATCAAACTCCGTTGCAGAGATTTAGTTTTAAGGGGGCAAATCAAGGTAAGGGCTCGGCTAGCTTCTCTTGGGAAGATTTTCTCTTGAACTGACCCTATTCCGGAACCTACGCTTTACATCAACACTAACCCTAACCCCAACCATAACCTTAATCCTATACCTTGGCCCAATCGTCAGTCCAAACCTTGCATCTCAATCCTGCTCCGTTCCGGAGATGTCATTTCAAGGAGAAAGTCAAGGGAAGGAAGCCAACGCCGCCGCTGCTGGCTTCCCCGGAAAACTAGCCCTTAGCCAGAAGATGGCCTTACCACCAACTCTAAACCTAACCATTACCACAACCTTAGCCCAATGCCTTAGACTTATCATTACCGTAACCCTAGCGTCTGTATCCGGCACTATCCGGAGATGTAGATTTAGGGGGAAAAGGGAGGGTCTCGGCCGGCTTTACCGGGAAAGATTTCCCCTTCATCTAACTATAAGCCCGAACCAGGCCTAACAGCCAAAGCTAACTCTTACCTTTACCTCAACCTTAACCCCAGGCCTTAGCCCAATAGTCACCCCTTACCTGGCGTCTGTCTCAAACTCCGTTCCGTAGATGTCATTTTCAGGGAAAAATCAAGAGAAGGCAGCAAAAGCCTTCACCGGGGAAGATTTCCTCTTGAACTACCCTTAAGCCGGAACCTGACCTAAAAGTCGACCCCCAATACCAACCCTCGCGACAATCTTAACGCTGTACCTTAGCCCAATCATCACCGCCAACCTGGCGTCTTTATTCCGCTGCCTTCCGGAGATGTCATTTTCGGGGAGAAAAATCAAGGGGGCCTTCATCTCTTTCGCTGGTAAAGATTTCCGCTAGAACTACCCTAAAGCCGGAACATGGCCATAACTCCATCCCCAACGCTAACCCTTACCACAACCTTAACCCTTTACTTTAGCCCAATCATCACCGCAAATCTGGCTTTTCTATCCCGCAACGTTCCGCAGATGTCATTTTCAGGGGGAGAACAAGGGAAGGTCTCCACCGTGTACGCTTGGGAGGATTTCCCCATGAATTACCATTACGCCAAAACCTGGCACTTAAGCTAACCCAAACCAAAACCCTCGACACAACCTTAACCCTATTCCTAAGCTCAATCATCGCTGTAAACCTGGCGTCTCTATCACGCTACGGTACGGAGATGTCATTTTCAGGGGAAAAATCAAGGGAAGGCCGCCAAAGCCTTCGAAGGGGAAGATCTCTTGAACTACCCCGAAGCCGGAACTTGGCCAAAGCCAACCCTACCCTAACCATTGCCACAACCATAGCGCTATACCTTGACCCAATCGTCACCGCAGACCTGACGTCTTTATCCCGCTCTATTCCGGAGATATCATTTTCAGAGGGAGAAATCAAGGGAAGGCTTCCGCCGCCTTCGCCGGGGAAGATTTCCCCTTGAACTTACCCTAAGCCGGAAGCTGGTCTTAACGCCAATGCTAACGCTAACCCCTGCCACAACCTTAACCCAATCCCTTAGATTAATAAATGCTGCAACCCTGGTATCTCTATCCGGCAGCGTTCCAGAGATGTAGTTTTAAAGGGGAAAATCAAGGGAAGGCCTCGGCCTGCTTGACCGGGAAAGATTTCCCCTTGAGCTAACCGTATGTAGGAACCTAGTCCAACCCTAACCCTAACCATTACCCCAAGCCTTAGCCAAATCGCCAACTATGACCTGGTGTCTCTATCCAGCTCCGCTCCGGAGATGTAGTTTTAAAGGGGAAAATCAAGAGAAGGCCTCGGCAGGCTTGACCGAGAAAGATTTTCCCGTGAACTACCCCTATGCCGGAACTTACCCTTAACATCAACCCTAATCCTTACCCCAAATATAACCTTGAATCTATGCCTATGCAATCGTCACTGCAAACCTGGCCTTTATCACACTCCGTTCTAAAGATGTCATTTCAAAGAGAAAATTAAGGGAAGGACGCCAACGCCGCTGCTGCTGACTTCCTCAGGGGAAATTTCCCCTTGAACTAACTCTTATCCGCGACCTGGCCTTTACGCCAAGGTTTATCCTTACTTTTACGACGACCTTAACCCGTGCCTTAGACTAATCATCACCGAAACCCTGGCATCTCTATCCGGGAAGGCCTTGGTCAGTTTGACCGGAGAAGATTTTCCCTTGAACTAACCCTGAGACGGAACCTGGCCTTAAAGCCAACGCTTACCCTAATCCTTACGACAACCTTAACCCGATTCCTTAGACTAATCACCACCGGAACCCTGGCATCTCTAACCTGCACCGTTCCAGAGATGTAGTTTCAAAGGGGAAAATCAAGGGAAGGCCTCGGTCGGCTTGACCGGGGAAGATTTCCCCTTGAACTATCCGTATGTCGAACCTAGACAAACCCTAACCCTAACCCTTTACCACAAACTTAACCCAAGGCCTTAGCCAAATATCGTCAACCCTAACCTGGTGTCTCTATGCGGCTCCGCTCCGGAGACGTAGATTTAAAGGGAAAATCAAGGGAAGGCCTCGGTGGGCTTGACCGGGAAAGATTTCCTCTTGAAATACCCGTATGTCGAACCTAGCCCAACCCTTACCCTAACCCTTAAGACACACTTAACCCCAAGCCTTAACCAAATTGTCAACCCTGACCTCTTGTCTATATCCGACTCCACTCAGGAGATGTAGTTTTGAGGGGAAGATTAAAGGAAGGTCTCAGTCGGCTTGCTAGGGAAGAACTCCCCGTGAACTACCACTATATGCAGTAGCCTAGCCTAAACATCAACCCCAACCCTTACCATAACCTTAAAACCAAGCCTTAGCCCAATCGTAATCCATAACCTGGTGTGTCTATCAGGCTCCGTTTTGGAGATGTAGTATTTAAGTGGAAATCAAGGGAAGGGCTCAGCTGCTTCGCCTTGATAGATTTCCCCATGAACTACCCCTATGCCGGAACCTACTCTTAACATCAACCCTAACCCTAACCCAAAACATAACCTTAACCCTATGCCTATGCAATCGTCACTGCAAATCTGTCGTCTCTATCACACTCCGTTACGAAGATGTCACTTAAAGAAGAAAATCAAGGGAAGGACGCTTACGCCGCCGCTGCTGGCTTTCCCGGGGAAGATTTCCTCTTTGAGCTAACCCTTAGCCTGAACCTGGCCTAAACGTTAAAGCTTACCCTAACCTTTACCACAACCTTAACCCCATGCCTTAGATATCCTATTGAACTACCCCTATGCCGGAACTTAGCCTTAACATCAACCCTAACCATATCCTTAACCCAAGGCCTTAGCCCAATCGTCACCCATGACCTGGTGTCTCTATCCGGCTCATTTCTGGAGATGTAGTTTTAAGCGGAAAGTCAAGGGCAGGCCTCGGTAGGCTTCGCCAGGGAAGATTTCCCCTTGAACTACCCTAAGCCAGAACCTGACCCTAAAGTCAACCCCAACCCTTACCCTCGCCACAACCTTGCCGCTATACCTTAGCATAATCACAACCGCAAACCTGGCGTCTCTATCCCGCTAAGTTCCGTAGACGTCATTTTCATGGGGAAAAAATCAAGGAAAGGCCTCCGACCTCGCCGGTGAAGATTCCCCGTTAAATAAATCCTAACCCGGAACTTGGCCTTAAAGCCAACCCCAATCCTTACCCTTGCCATAACCTTAACCATATACCTTAATCCATTCATCACCATAAACCTGGCGTCTCTTTTCCGCTACGGTCCGGAGATGTCATTTTCACGGGAAAATTCAAGGGAAGGCCACCGCCGCTTTCGCCGGGGAAGATTTCCCCTTGAACTATCCCGAAGCTAGAATTTGGCCTTAAAGCCAACCCCGACCCTAACCCTGGCCACAATCATACCCCTTTAACTTAGGCAAATCGTCACCACAAACCTGACGTCTCTATCACGCACCGTCCCGGAATTATCATTTTCAGGTATAAATTTAAGGGAAAGCTTTCGCCGCCTTCGCGGGGGAAGATTTCCCCTTGAACTAACACTTACCCGGAATCTGGCCTTAACCCCACCCTTACAGGATACATAACCATTACTTTAACCCCATGCTCAATCAATTTAAGTGGAAATTTAAAGGCAAGACTTCGGCTGCCTGCTCCGGGGAAGATTTCACCTTGAACTACCAATAAGCCGGAATCTGGCCTTAACCATACCCCTACAGTATACATAATCATTACATTAACTCTATGACTTAGCCAAATTGTCAACGATAGTCTGGCGTCTCCATTTCGCTCCATTTCGAATTTAACATTTTAAGGGGGAAAATAAAGGTAAAAGCGGGGCAACCTTCTGTGGGAAAGAGTTCTCCTTGAACTACTACGCCGGAACCTGGCATTAACTTTAACCCTTATTAAGAATTAGTGATAAAGATATGACTAAGGTAAGGATCAGGGTTTGGGTTAAGGCAATCTACGGAATGGAGCGGGATTAAGACACCAGGCTTTGAATCGCTACTGGGTTAAGGCAGATGGTTCATGTTATTAATGTTAAGGGTAAGGGTCATGGTAAGGGTTAAGGCCAAGTTCCGGCCAAGGGGTTGTCAAAGGGGAAATCTTCCCTGGAAATCCGGTCTAGCCGTAGCCCTTGAACTTCCCCTTAAATGACATTTCTGGAGCGGAACCGGATAGAGACGCCAGGCTTGGTAGGCCAAGAATAGGGGAAGGTATTGGTAAGGGTTAGGGTTAGATCTTGGGTTAAGGGCAGGTTCCGGCTTAGGGGTAGTTAAAGGGGAAATCTTTCACGGCAAAGCTCGCCAATGATCTGCCTTTAAATTTCGGCTTAAAATGACATTTCCGGAACTGACCGGGATAGAGACACCAGGCTAGGGGTAACGATTGGGCTTAGACATAGGGTTAAAGTTATGATTATGGTTCGGATAGGGGTTTGGATAAAGGTTAGGTGCCAGCTAAGTGGTAGTTCAAGGGGCAATCTTCCCTGGGGAAGGCGGCCGCGGCATTGCCTTTGAATTTCCCCTAAAATGACGTCTCCGAAACGGAGTGGAAAAGAGACGCTTTTCTTGCTGTGACTATAGGGCTAAGGTATAGAGTTAAGCTAATTGGGTTAGGGTTAGGGTAAAGGCTAGATTCCGGTTTACGCGTGTGTCAAAGGGAAATATTCCCCTGAGAAAGCGACCGAGGCTTTTCTTTTGAATTTCCCTTTTAAATGACATCTCCGAAAAGGAGCGGGGTGGGGACGCTAAGCTAGGGATGACTCTTGTGCTAAGACATAGGGTTAAGGAAATGGTTATGATCTAGGTTAAGATTTGGGTTCAGGCCAGATTCCGGTTTGGGGTAGTTCAAGCGGAAGTCTTCACCGGCAAAGCCGGCCCATGATCTTCCTTTAAATTTCGGCTTAAAATGACATCTTCGAAACGGAGCGAGATAGAGACACCAGGCTAGGTGCGATGATTGGGCTAAGTAATAGGGTTTAAGTAATGGCTATGTTTTTGTAAGGGTGGGCTTAAGGCCTGGTTAGGCTTAGTAGAAGTTCAAGGGGAAATTTTCCCCGTGGAAAGCGGCCACAGCCTTGCCTTTGAATTTCCCCTTACAATGACATCTCCGGAACGATGGTAGGATTAAGGTATAGGGTTAAGGTTATGGTTAGGGTTAAGATTAGGGTTAGGGTAAGGCCAGGTTCCTGCTTATGGGTAGTTAAAGTGGAAATCTTCCCGGAGAAGGCTTCAGCGCTTTTCTCTTTGTATTTTCATTCAAAATGACATCTTCGAAACGGAGTCCGATAGAGACGCAATGCTGGGGATGACCGTTGGGCTATTGCTAGGATTAAGGTAATGATTATGGTTATAGTAAGGGTTTGGGTCATGGCTAGGTTCCGGCTTAGGGTTGTGTAACTGGATACCTCCCTGCCAATGCTGCCGAAGTGTTTCCGTTGAATTTTGGCTTAAAATGACATCTCCGGAAGCGAAAAGGACAGAGACGCCAGGTTTGCTTTTGTGATTTGGCTAAGGGTAAGGGATAAAGATATGTGTAAGAGTCAGACTTCGGGTTAAGATCATGTTCTGACTTAGGAGTAATCTAATGGAAAAAAATTCCCGGGAAAGCCGACCGAGTCTCTGACTTTGAATTTCGCCCTGAAAGGACATCTCAGGAACAGAAAGGGATAGGGACGCCATGTTTGCGGTGGCGCTTGGAGTAAGGGTAAGAGATAAAAATGGCTATGGTAAGGGTCAGGGGTGAAGTTAAGGGCAGGTTCCGGTAAAGGGCTAGTCAAAGGGAAACTCGCCGGGGGCTTTACGTAAAGGGAATCTTCCCTAACAAAGTCCCTGAGGTAAGGCAAAAGATATGGCTAGGACAAGGGTCTTGGTTGGAGTTAAGGCCAGATTCGGCTGGGGAAGTTTAAGCGGAAATCTTCCCTAACGAAGCTGGCGTAGGCTTTTTCCTTTGAAATCTGGCTCAAAATACACTTCAAGACCGGAAAGGAATAGAGACGCTAGGTTTGTAGAGTTAATGCAATGTTACGACTATCTATTTCCCTTAATACGTAAATGAAATTCGAATAAAAATAAACAAAAGCAATTCGAATAAGAAAATGACTATTAAAAGTAAATGAATGTCAAAATGACTTTTTTCTAATAAGTAAATCTATACTATTGCCGTGCCTGTAGTTTGTATAGCGATTTTGTCAAAGCGAAATTACTGTCTCAGAAACTTACACATCAAGAGTATGTTCAGTCACTGTTGAAACTGTCACTACAGGAGTTTTACGGTCGTCACAACGATTTGACATACCTTTGCAATGTTTCTATTTCACAAATGAGAATAGATATTTTTGGGTAGATCTAGATTTTAATACCGGACTGAGTAACACCGACTGTTACAAAACTAGACTTTTCACCGGCAGTGTGACGGGTACCACGCATGGAGCAGATCATGCTTACCCTTCCGGAGCACCTGATGATACCTCAGTCTTTGTAGGGGTTCATACTGCATGTGGCGTTCTTGATCAGTTTTGTTTATTTGTTATGTCTTTCTCATACTGTCTCAATTCGTGTAGGATATTAATTGCCGTGATTTTGACTTTATGATTTTAGAATTCCCCTTTCCTCGTTCTTGTGTCGGTATTCGTTTGCCGATGTATTCAAATTTTTCAAAATTTGGTAAAATTCTGAAATGCTGGAAATTCCTCCTTTTCACGAAAATTGCCTAAAATATTCAATTTGACCTATATTTTGGCGTTAAAATTACATATTACGATATATCGAATGTATCTTTTGCAAAAAAGTAAAACATTGGAATGATTTGTACATATATATGTAAAATACAAAAAAATACAGTTAATTTCATTATGCTGTACACGTGTTCAAGGAGTAACCTCTCATCAGCAGCATTAAAATAAAATCAATTTAGAAAGCCCAAATCCAAAAGAAGTCCGGAAAGAAGTACTAATTTCCAAACATATCGAAATAAATAGCCAAATCCAGTACCAAGACATCAACAGAGTGCCATACACGGAATGAAGCCTCAGTATTTTAAGTGGTTAGAATTTTGATCAAAACAGCAAATTCTATAACACGCAAAGTAAAATGTTCATGTCAGACAAGTCTGAAAACTGGGCTGGTGAATACCCTCGGGGACGTCTGGTCCACTAGCAGTGGCATCGGCCCAATGGTTCAAAATACAAAAAATACCGAAGTTGCATAAAACAGTTAATTTTGCTATGCAGTACACGTGTTTCAAGGAGTTACCTCTCATCAGCAGCATTAGAAACAGATAATATGGAAAGCCCTGATACAAAAGAATTCCACAAATAAATACTCATTTCCATTAATATCGAAATAGGTACCCAAACCTAGTACTAAGGACATCTACCGAGTGCCATACACGGAATTAAGCCTCAGTATTTTTTAAGTGGTTAGAATTTCGATCAAAACAGTAAATTTATATAACACGCAAGGTAAAATGTTCATGTCAGACAAGTCTGACTATCTGACTATTGGGCTGGTGAATACCCTAGGGGTCCTCTGGTCCACCAGCAGTGGCATCGGTCCAATGGTTCAAAATACAAAATATACCGAAGTTGCATAAAAACAGTTAACTTCGTTATGCTGTACACGTGTTTTAAGGAAAAACCTCTCATCAGCAGCATTAAAATCAAATAATTTGGAAAGCCCGAATCCAAAACAAGTCAAGAGAGAGGTACTCATTTCCAAAGATATCGTCATAGGTAGCAAAATCATTTACCAAGGATATCTACCGACTGCAGTACACGGAATGAAGCCTCAGTATTTTTAAGTGGTTAGAATTTTTGATCAAAACAGTAAATTTCTATAACACGCAAGGTAAAATTTCATGTCAGACAAGTCTGACTATTGAGCTGGTGAATACCCTCGGGGACATCTGGTCCATCAGCAGTGGCATCAGCCCCATGGTTCAAAATAGAAAAAATACCGAAGTTGCATAAAACAACGGCAGTAGAATACCGAAGAAACAAAGGGGTGATATTCACAAAAATCGAAGTCCAAAGACAGGGCAAAAACGAAAACACAGAAAACAATGACGTTAGACACAAAAACAATGACGCCAGACAGACACAAAGCACAGAACCAGAAACCACAACATTCAGAACAAAGGCACTCATAGTGTGAACTCTAGTGAAACTGAGAATGACATCAGGTGCTCCGGAAGGGTAAGCATGTCCTGCTCTGTTAACAGCACCCGTCACACTGTGAGTGATTCAATCCGGGAAAATGTCAAAGTCAGCAAATGTCAAAAACAGCAAATTTCGTTATGCTGTACACGTGTTTCAAGGAGTAACCTCTCATCAGCAACATTAAAATCAAATAATATGTAAAGACAGGCATAGTTTGGGGATTTTCAAGTTACATTTTGTTGGGGTAGGGGTAATATTTCGGTATTTAGAGTCACATTGAACACTCCTTGTTTTTCTAAACAGTGTTTTAAGATAACTTATGTATCGGTTAGAACAATAAATTGGCATATATGCAGATAAAACCTCCAGATTTGCCACAAATAACGATATAAAAGTGAATTTTGGACAAATCTGAAATGCTGAAAATTTCCATTTTTCATCAATTTTGGACAAAATATTGAGTTTATGCTGACAAGTGGAATTTAGAATTTAGAATTTCTATGTTCATGTGCGTTTTTGTCATGTACTTTTTATATTACATCGTCATATGCAACGCAGATGTTCCGTGGTTGTGGTTATTTTTATCCCAACATAGACAAAAATTGACAATTGCAAGGAAAATTTGTCTGGGGATAGGAGTCTTGGAGGGCTTAAGATTTTCGGTATTCAGAGTCACATTAAACACTCCTTGTTTTTCTAAACAGTGTTTTAAGACAACTTATGTATCGCTTAAAACAATCAATTGGCATATCTACAGATATATTCTATAGATTAGACATATATTGCGATTTAACAGTGAACTTTGGAAAAATCTGAAATGTTTAAAATTTTTCATCAATTTTGGACAAAATATTGAGTTTTAGTTGACAAATGGCTGTTAAAATACGACATCATGATACAATTCATGCAACTTTGTCATATACAACGCACATTTTGCGTGTTCTAGTTATTTTTATGCTAACGTGGACTAAAATTGACAATTTTAGGGAAAATCGGTTGCGTTTTTGTCATGTGCCTTTTGTATTACATTGTCATATGCAACGCAGATGTTCCGTGGTTTTGGTTACTTTTAGCCCAACATAGACAAAAAATTGACAATAGGGTCTGTAAGTCTCGTTCAATTTTGGAGCTTCCGGGAACATAATTTGTACCCGGAAGTTGCATTTTAAACAAAAACATGACTTTTCGGAGAAGAAATGTGAACGTCATAATCTTGCAACGTCATATTTTGGCGGGAGACGTTTTCAAATAGCAGTATTATCGTAATTTCTCGTTGTCACATGACGAGACTTACAGACCCTATTGTAGGGAAAATTTGTATGAGTATAGGAGTCTTGGAAGGGCTAAGATTTTCGGTATTCAGAGTCACAATAAAAACTCCTTGTTTTTCTAAACAGTAATTTAAGACAACTTATGTATCGCTTAAAACAATTAATTGGCATATCTGCAGGTATCTTTAGATTTAGCATATATGATAATTTCAACATTTCAGATCCGTCTCAAGTTCATAGTTAAATATATATAACGGTCTTATAGAGTGAACTGCAAATTTATTTTGACACGTAATATGAGAGTTAAGTATATTAATTAACCGAAATTCGGTTAATTAATATACTTAACTCTCATATTGCGTGTCAAAATTCGGTTAATTAATATACTTAACTCTCATATTACGTGTCAAAATAAATTCATTCTATCGTCATGGACATAAATTGGAATTTTCGGGCATAAAGGTTTCAATAATATGTCAAGAAAGTGGCTCAGTCTTTGTGTAACCGATTGTGGTCCTGCCACAATACGACGGAGTTTCAAATCTTCTGGTCTTTGAATTTCTATATATAAGTTATTTTGTTCTTTTAAAGCTTTTTGAATAATTTTGCTTTTGTGAACTTTTGGTAATCCATAGAAATTGCTTAACTTCATTTTTAAGTTACACAGATATCCGATTTCTTTGTTTGTGAAAGAATCGGAAAATTCTTGAATTAATTTTTCAATTTTTTGCTTAATATCCTTTTCACTATTTTGCTCGTCTTTTTTGGTAGTATTCGATGTCATTAAGCTGTTCTTATACCTTTTCTCGATAATAATCATTATCCATGATAATTACAGCGCCTCCTTTATCTGCTTCCTTCAGTATGATTGTCGGGTCACTTTTCAACTGTTCAAGTGCCCTTGTTTCACTTCGTGAAAGATTCTGTTTGCATTTTATTTTTGTGATTGGAAACTTTGAAAGGGTGTAAATATAAATATCTCGCTATTCATCTCGACCTGATTTCGGAGTGTAATCTGATTTATTTCGAACTATTGACTTCTCATCCTTGTCTTCAGTTCCAAACATTTCCCGGAGTCGAAGGCGTCTACAGAAATTTTGAACATCAGCTTTCATTTGTGGTATATTAGAATTTGGAGTAGGAGTAAATTTAAAGCCTTTAGATAATAGGTTTATTTCAGATTTCGATAATTTTCTGGAAGATAAATTGATTATTTTCGGTTCTATATTTACTTGCGGTTCGTTGGGTTCCAAATAAATTTCGGGTCCGGTGGCCGGTTTTGTAGACGCTCCTCTAAAAAAGGACTTGTACGTTGCCGGCTTTGATCCCTGAAATTAATTTGGTTCACATTTTGCCTTTGGTATGTATATCGTTTAACTGTGAACTTGAGACGGATCTGAAATGTTGAAATTCCAATTTTTCAACAGTTGCAGGCAAAATATTGAGTTTAAGTCAACAAATGGCTGTTCAAATACGAAATCATGATACAATTTATGCAACATTGTCATATACAACACACAGTTAGCGTGTTCTGGTTATATTTATTCGAACATAGACAAAACATTGTCGACATCAAGATGTAGACAGAAATAAAAGCTCTGTCCTTGATAAACTGGAGTTTTCTATGCATCATGTTGGTTTTTGTCACATGTACATTCACTCCATATCCTTTATTTTTTTGGACAATTTTAGAGTAAATTTGTTGGTGTAAGGGTAAGTTTATATGATGTATGGTGTTAATATCATCTAAAAATTGTCATTATTTATAATATTTGTAAAGCAATTATAATAAGGTTTCATTTGATACCTGCTTTAAATGATATTTGTTCACTAAAGAATAAACGTCGTCAAAAGAAGAACAAAAATATTCAAACATCCATTTCTTTGGTCTATTTGGAAATAAAACTTTGGTCATCAAAACAATGTAACATCATGTTAACATGTTTTATATTCATATAGATTGAAAAATTAAATATAGTTTTTAAGAATTGGGAATTGGGACGCAATTTGGGTTCTTTAGACCATCAAACTTAGGAAATTTCAATGAGAATATCAAATGTATTGTTAATATTTCATAGGGGTAAGGGTACGTTTTATGGCACTATGGAAAGTATTAGGCATACGAATTGTAAAACGTTTGGTTTGTTGCAAAGCTCTTAAAATAAGCAATTGTTTAATACATCGTTTTTATAACTGGGAAGCCATTAGGCAACGGTTTGAAGCAACTGAAAGAAAAACTTGAACGGAAAACGAAATTTCCCAAAACATGTTTTATTCCCAAGAGGGGATGTAAGCAAAGTTTTAAAAAATGGGTGGAGTTTGGAAGTAGGGGGGGGGGGGGCATTCCAGCCCATGGACTAATATAGATGATATTTTGTCACTATATAACACTCGCTTTGGTGATTTCTTCATCTTATCTATCCAAAAGAGCTCGATATTAAGGATACTACGGACACCTCCAGATTAGCCTCATGCCTTGACCTTCATCTTGAAATTGACAAAACAGGCAGACTATAAACTCCTTGTTTAGGTAGTTGACTGAAAAGCGAAGACTTTGCGTTTATCAGTATACATTTTTCTTTTCTGTGCCATACTAATGTGATGTCCTTGTATCTTTGTGTTTCCGATTTTGCCATTGTTCTTGGAGTATTCTTTTTGGACTGACGGTTCGGTCCTCGCTAAAGTAGTAACAGTTCTAATCCTCCTTTTTCGGAAAGTTGGATTTTGATTATCAGAAATTGTATTTCGATAACACTACATAAAGAGAAGATAACCAGACAAGAATTTACTGAATTATCGTTTTTGTGAACCTGAACTGACTTAATATTTATTTCCTTTTTCACTCGACTGAGTTCATAACTTTATGATACATCCCGAAACAACGGCTGTAGAATACCGAAGGAACAGGGGAAGCGAAAACTACAAAAATCAAAATCCGAAGACATGGCAAAAACGGCAACAGAGAAAAACAAAGACAAAACAGGGACGTTAGACAGCTACAAGCACGGAAAAAAAGACGACATAAAAAACTAAGGCACTCATAGTGTGAACTCCCATGAAAACCGGAAGAGACATCAGGTGCTCCGGAAGGGTATGCATGTCCTGCTCCGCTAGCGGCACCCGTCACACTATCAGTGAGTCAATCCAGAATTGTTGTTTTTAGATATATATCTTTATTTTATTCCTTTCAGAATAGGGTCTGTAAGTCTCGTCATTTGACCTCCGAGAATTCACGATAAAATTGCGATTCAAAAACGTTTCCCGCAAAAACATGACGTCTGAGGATTATGACGTTAAAATTTTTGTTTGCATCGTCATATATCCTTGTTTAAAATGTAACTTCCAGGTACACTTTTTGATCCCGGAAGTTCAAAAATTGTACGAGACTTACAGTCCCTATAAAGAAAGAAAACATGGTGAAATATGGCTGTGTTTTCACTGATTTGGTTTAAAGTAAAGTAAAGTAAAGTTGCCCAGACTACAGAAATACCTTACGGGTGGCAGAAATCTTAGGAACTAAAGCTCGATCTTTTAAAGTTTAACCTTTTCGAAAGTAGAACTATGATAATCAACGACTTGAAATGATAGATTCTATATTTCTTTAATATTGGCATAGCAGTAGAAATCATAACAATGGGACATAATAATGCAGTTGAACACCGGGACAACGTGCATTTCGAAATATGCATATGTTAATTCAATAGCAAGATGTTGTACCATAGTTATATAATTGTTTATGTAATTTATCTTAAAGTACTTTCTTAAATCAAAATGTAACCTTATATACCCTTTTTACACAATAAACATCGTTAGAAATCTAGGAGGAGCAGTAGAAATCCGGACGTAATTGCAGTAGAAATCAAGCTCTACCTACTATGGGCAAAAAATGAAAAGAAAAAGAATATGCCTTTGCTTTTTTTAAACTTGGTGCTGAAATATGGATATTTTTGTGATCGTGAATGATCCATCTTAATGGAATTATGTTCAGTGGTTGGTAAAGTAAGTGAGAACCGAACCGTCAGTCTAAAAAGAACAATCCAAGGACAATGGCAACGTCGGAAAAACAAAAAAAACGAAGACATAACATGGGCATGACACAGAAAAGAAAATGAAGACACGCACATATACAAAAATGAACAACACGGACCCAATAAAAACCATGGGTGAGATCAGGTGCACCGGTAGAGTAAGCATCTCCTGCTTCTTATAAGACACCCGCCGTGTTGAACATGTCAACTCCGGTAGTAAAGTCAAATCCGGTAGAGGAAAAACAAACTTTACTGGCAAAGAGAAAGATCTGTTGTCATCTGGGAAACAGATATCTCATAGCGGTCCACAAGATCGTGATGTCGACCGTAAAACTTCTGTAGTGATGACCTCAAGTTATGGGCAACATACCCTTGCTTAAGTAGCCTATTTGTAACTCATTAATGGCATGTTCATGTATCTAGTGAAGAATTTTGCTTTCTATTTCTTAATTGCTAAAGTCACTTTTGTATTTGAGATTTCAATTTGCAGCATTTTAATTTACAGTTATTCGATAGGCATGTTAAACCTGTCACACAACGTTGCAAGACAAATAAGATAACCTTATGTGATCCGTCTTTCAGCCTCCTAAAGAGAAAATACTGGTGAAAGAATCAGATTGTATTGTGTCATCCATCCTGGTGTAAAAATTGTTGACACCAAAATTTTTGCCGTGTCAAATGCATAAGCAATGCAGGGTATTGTGTGTATTCCTGTTCGTATGAAAAATATGAAAGGATATTGAGTGAATGTACATGTGACAAAAAACGCACACGATATACAGAAAACTCCAGTTTATCAAGGACAAGGCTTTTATTCCTGTCTACATCTTGAAATCGCCTGAGGGTCTTCAACCAGAGGTGAACAATATTCACCCCCTCAAGCGAGATCAAGAAGGCCCCTAGCGTGCACTTAAACGGTATTCTTGACAAAAATGTTGGGCAACATCAGTCAAAGCTAAAATATGTCATTGAAGCAACACATGTCGGGAGCGGTAAATACTTTCTATTTAAGACTTTCAGTTGGAGATTGATCCCTTTTTTGACGGAGCTTTGCTGTTCAATTTTGATTGTAGTTGTGTTGGATATACATTTAGCATGCCATGTACTTGCATTAAATGTACAAATTTTAATTCTTTTCATTAGCAAACAGTGAAAGGATATGAAGTAAATACATAGGAAACAAAGTCTCTACAAATACATGGTGAAAAGATAAATTAAATACCCCAGTTATTATTAGAAATTGGATTTGCATCGTTTTTTTTTCTAATAACTGTTATTTTTCATAAAAACTGGTGTAAACAATGCTGTGAAATCTAAACTTATTGAAAATAAATCTTTATATTAGAAAGTCTTTTCTACTTCTTCGAAAAATACTAACACTTCCGTTTTAAAAAAACTTAGAAAAAAAACCTTCCATTATCAAGGACATAACTTTATGTCATATAAATACGGATCCCGTGTTAAATTCACAATGAAAATATATAGAGTAAATGCGCATGAAACAAAGTTCCTACGATACATGGTAAAAACCAATCAATGGAACAACGCATATTATTGTTCTTCATCATCTTTATGAGTGTGTCTTTGCAAAATTTAGGTTTTTGTCGATAACTGAGGTTGTCATCTGCAAACCATTATTTCACTGATGTGCAATATCAATGTAACCTTTACTTTGAGTTCATTTACCTACCCAAAACAATAGGTTTTAAGCTAGATTCTGTGCTATATAAGTTTGTAACTAAGTTTGAATTCGATCTGATATAAGATTCTCAAATTATGATTCAGAGTTATATTGCTTCAATATGTACCACTTCAATAAGTACACATTGATCTGCAGAATTTTACTTCTTATCCCACTGTCCAACGCCTAGTAGTATTGTCATAATATTACAAAAACAGAATAACAGCAAACACCTACAATGGCCAAGAACTACAATCATATGCCACAATTCACACGCAAACTGCACCAGAAAAACAATAATGAAAACAAGGGACAAACATAAATAACGATAGGAACTAAGGATAGCCGGACTTGGTACCGGCACTAGCAAAAGCCAGTGGTTGGGTTAAACCGGTTTATTGGTACCCATACCTCCCCTTTCTCTATCCCGTTTCCCTATAGTATCATAAACATGCGAATAAAACCCAATACAGGTAGACTACTAACTCAATGACCACTATCTTGAAACAGACAAAAGTATATGACAAAACGTAATTTTGAAAGAAGGGTCAAAGAGTGCTCGCCGCTAAACTGCCGACTAGCTCAAGGAATCTAGTCTGCTGGTAAAACACTGTCGCACTACGGAAGAAAAATCAAACTCAAAACTCCCCGAAGGGTTTAGTAAAGATTCTTCATGTATTTTAATAGACATCAGCAGTATCACTGAGAGGCCAGTATATATGTAAAGTCTTCAGGTCACTGGAACCCAAAGCCAATTTAACGGATTTGTTCAGAATATCTCGTCGATATCCACTATTACGTAAAGAATGTAAGATACGTCCCAGTATTTCTGGATTATTTATCCATTTTTGACATTTTTTAACAACATTTCTATAAAATCGAGGTTGAGAAATGCCATTTGTAATTAGCTGTTTGCGAGTCACATCATATCTTGATATCAAATATTCATAACTTCTGTAAAAGTATTTAATAATTTATGAAATCTGTAACCTTGTTGTAAAAGTTTGGATGTGAGAGTAAGGTTACGCTCATTAAAATCATCAAGGGTAAAACAAATGCGAGCGAATCGTACAAGTTGAGATATACATTTGTATACACCCCGTAGGATGGAGCTAGAGGAACGTCGCCATCAAGAAAGGGGAAATTAGTAATAGTAAAATCAAAATCATCCCTTTTTATCATAAACTTTAGCTTTTATTTTACCAGAGTCAATGATGATACTCAGATCCAGAAAAGGGGCAGTATTTAGAATCATGGTTTGCCTTATTAAGTTTCAGTTGTTGTGGGTAAATGGTGTCAACATAAGCTAAAAACTGGGGATTGTCAATAGTAAGGATATCGTCAATATACCTGCTATTATTATTGAAAATAGAAATAAGTTTATCACTGTTTGGTATGGTTCCATTTTGTAGTTTTTTCATCGATATATTTTTTTTTTTTTTTTTTTCAGATGATGGCAACGTTATCTGAAGCTTTGTCGACAGGTGCAAACACATATTTCTCACCAAGTTCTTTCAGTTTTGACTTAATTCTGTTAACAGACAGCTTAGGTGGTGACTCATTATAATTTTCTTTATAGAAATTAATTCTGTTTGTGACTTTACTAATGATTTAATCTTTAAACATATGAAGAGCATGTTTGTCTGCACTATTGTATACAATAGTTGGTTACCGAGTCTTTAATAATGTCGAAACAAGCTTGCCAGTTTATTTTCGAAGGTGGGCGATATTTAGGCCTTTTTCTAAAGAATCGTCTAACTTCTTTGTCTACAATAATGCTCAAGTCCGCCGTTAATATATGCCCACAAGGGTCATAGCGATAAGGCGAAGTGGAACAGTCACAGCTGCTAGGGTAGTTCTTCTCGAAATTAGCATCACAGGTTATAGAAGAGTAATTAAAAAAAATACTTCTAGTAGTTTTTTGTAAGTAAAAGAGAAGACAGGCAAGTCCTGATTATCAAAATAAACTGGAACAACAAGCTTTTGGAGATGAATGGATATGTAGTAACTGCATATAGGTCAAAACTTAATTAATCACAATGAAAATTAAAGCAATCAAAGCGTGCTTATTTCTTTCAGTCTGAAATTACAGAAAGAATTTCACCTTTGAGAAACAGCTTATTTAAAAAAAACTTAATTTTATTTCATTTCGGTACAATAATTATATGTTGATATATGAAATTCGCTTTATTGACATTCTGACCTGTTAAAACTAACTTTTTATGATATTTGTGTAAAATAATTGTTTATCAGCAAAATGTTACTTAATCATAGACTTAAGAAAATTAGATAGACATGTAAAAATTACATTTTAAAGGACTTGATGGCATTGACTCAACACTAGAAAGTCCATCATAACACAAGTGGTGTTAAGAACGTCTTTGACTCAACACTGGACAGTCCTTCTTAACCCTGCACAGTCGTTCTCAACATAGACAGCATTGAGAATGACTGATCAGAGTTGACCAAGCAACGGAAATCTTTCTCAACACAAAACATTTCTTGAGAACATCGATAGCGTTGTGCATGACTAATATAAGCATTGACTCAACACTGCACATAGTCCTTTTCAACACAAAATTGTTCTGAGAATGCAGTAACTAGCCAACGTTCATCAGTCTTCTTCAGCCCTAAACACACATTGTTAGTCCAAAAAGCAATCAAAGTATCCGTCAATAGTCATTAATGTATCAACATATATGGCCATTATACCATCTTTATCATTGGAAATGGACGCAAAAAATACGAACAAACAGATAGATAAGGGAAAATAAATTCTAAAAAAAAAAAAACATTCATGGCTAAACAAGAACACAAAAAAATTCATGATTGATCACAAGCCCCTAACAGGACAGCTATGTACGAAAGCCGGAAGGGGACTTTCGAGTTTCGACTTCTGACTTCTTACTTTTTACTTCTAACTTCTTACTTCTTACTTCGATGTTGCAATACGGAAAAGTAGCCTTTCCAGATTGCAACATCGATTTCGGTATTTAATTTTGTCACTTTTGTTAGGACTGAAAGTTTCATAGTATATGACCTATCGCGAAATCAATAAAAATTGATTGATAGCTTAAATTGTGTTAGACCTTCTACTAGCAATATTTGAACTATAATTCAAGACGATAACAATCAATTTTAAAACAGAGAAACACTGGGGAGGGAGTTATTTTGAATTACGCTAGATAAAGGTGTTGAGGGCAGGCTTTGTCATACCTCCCGTTACCTACTTCTTGGGCGTTAAAGGTCTTGTATTTTTGTTTTATCTGGGTCCTGAAGAACCCATCGTGCTTGTCATCAATCTTATAAATTTGCAGCTTTCACGTTAGAAATTCTATGAAGTCACGCGTGATATTATAAACGGGTTTTTTTAACGATTCCCGCTCCAAAAAAGACTCCCTTTTATGTCTTAGATAACAACAGTTTAGGGTGTGCATTTTTGAAATATAAACTTACTCAATTGACAGAAAACTTCATATATAGGAAATCGTGTTCAATGTTGCATTAGTCCTTGGAAGATAAACACTTGCAATCGGAAAAGATTGATTTGGTTTTTGTTCATCCTCTTTTTATACACCCTCTTCGAGACGATATAGGTTGTATGGTGGAACTTACTTCATCGAGGTAAGAGTGATAAGATTGGGAGGAAAATCTTATCACCCAGTCCAGAAAATCAATGGGTTGGATGCATGGATAAGTACACATTTGCTGGATTTCAACTCAGAGCGGTGTCAATACATCCTTAAATCTTCCCCTTCTAGAAAATTATGACTTGCAATTGTTTATTTTTAAGGGATGAACGATACAGTTTTAATGATCAGAGTTTGGAGCTCATTCCCTGCTTCACATGTTGTTATATAAATATATTTCAAAATATTTCCATCTTCTAGTACCTCTAACTTCTAACTTCTTACTTCTAACTTCTTACTTCTAACTTCTAACTTCTTACTTCAAACTTCTTACTTCTAACTTCTAATTTCTTACTTTTTACTTCCTTCTTACCTCTTATTTCTTACTTCTTACTTCCTACTACGATGTTGCAATCCGGAAAGGCTACTCAGCACTGACTTCGGTATTAATACCGTCAATGTTAGGACTGATGTTTCATTATATTATTCCTCTAGTTTATGACTAATATGAAAAGGCAATAAAAATTAATTGATGGATCGAATGGCGTTGAACGTCCTAACTTCAAAGTCCAAGACGAGAACAGGTTTAGCAAGACATCAGGGTGAAGGGGGAGTCAATCCTCGCAACCCGTTAACCTACATACTACGGGACTGTTGCAAGGATTCTTTAACGTGATCGGTCTTGTATTTTTTGTATGTAATAAGCGATGTGTTTTATTTGCATTATGTCTAATAAAAATAGTGGGTAAAGGTTTGCCTTTAGAAATATAAACTTATTCAATTTTCAATAACAAATTGTAGATGCAGAAAATCGTGTTCAGCTTGCATAATAAATGTTTTTCTTCAAAGGTTTAAGTGACTGAGATGATTAGAACAGCTGACTTAACACTATAATGTCTGACACCGCTATGTGTTTAAATCTAGCAAGCGTGTACGCTCCCAAGCATCCGCTCTTACTCACGACTTTCTTCCCTTTATATGTTATCATACCTGCCTACATAAACTGAGCTTTACAATACAAGCTAAATCGTCTTGAAGGGGAGTAAAACAGTATTACCCAACAACTCAATCAGCCATTATTTAAGAGGGGCTATTGCTAAGTTGAACACGATTTGCTCTATCTGAAACTTATTCAATGTTTTTTCATAAACATTGAATAAGTTTATGTTTTAAATGCATACCTTTGACTGTTATTGTGTTAGGTATAATAGGACGTCCTGAAGGATCTAAGCGTTGGTTGTTAAAATGCCTTTTGGGAGCTTGAATCGTGAAAACTACTCCTAAAATAGGCGGAATTAATAGATGCAAAACAAACATTCAGCGTTATACCTGATTTACAGCTTTATGAGGTGGAGTATGTGTAATTTGGTCAGTTAAGGAAACCCCATAATAAAATTAAAACATAACGCTTATTGCCGGTTCATGAAAACAATTACCCCCCCCCCCGCATTTTCCATTTTTCCAGATTGATTTTGCATTCAAAAATCTGTTCTCGTCTTGAATTAAAGTTGAAATATTCCCGGTTGGACGTTAGACACCATTTAATTGGTTGGTTAATTTTACTTGCTTTTGCAAAGTTCTATAAAGCTAGGATCAATATGATGAAACGTCTTACTTATAATCAAAGTATTGATATTATTAAATACCAGGTTGATTGTCCTTTGCCTGTCCGGGATGCAACTTGGAAGTACGAAGTAAGAAGTTAGAAGTAAGAAGTAAGAAGTTAGAAGTTAGAAATAAGAAGTAAGAAGTAAGGAGTTAAAAGTAAGAAGTTAGAAGTAAGAAGTGAGAAGTGAGAAAGAATTTGGAAGATCTATGACAGCATGTAGAGCATGGAATGAGCACCAAACTGTGATGATTAAAATGTATTGTTTATACCTTCATTATGAATAATTGCAAGTCTTTATATTCCAGGATGGGAAAGATTTTACGGCTGAATTGGGAAAATTGTATAGAGAATGTGAAAAATTATATATACCCTAAGCCCAGAAGTACGAAACTGTCTAAATAAATATAAAAAAAACTAAAAACAAAAACAAAACAAAAACAAAACAAGACAAAAAGTATAAATGAAAAAAGCAAAACAAAACAATCGAAAAATACTAGGGATGACTATTAATTACATCGTTTGAGTTCCATCTGCGCACTTACCATATTTTTTAAAGAATACGTGTATCAAGATAGTGACCTAGGAAATCTTCAAATAAGATTTTGACAGAGTTTGTGGACTTCGGTTCATGCTATTTCTAAAATAAATATAGTTTCTTTTAAAGATATGATTACAGCAGTTGACTTTACACTACAATGTCTTACGGGGGTCTGTGTTTAAATCAAACAAGCATGTACGTTCCCAAGCATCCACTCTAACTTTGTTATCATACCTGCCTAAATCAAACCAGCTTTACAATACAAGCTAAATCGTCTTCAACGGGTGTAAAAGAGTATTACTCAACAACTTTAAGGATGTGTTTGTGCGTTGCTAATGCTAAGTTGATATCTGTAATTTTTGTGTAGAAAATTGAAAAAGTAATACCTTTACCCATTATTTTTATCAGACATAATACAAATAAAACACATCGCTTAATACACAAAATATACAAGACCGTTCACGTTTGAGAATCCTTGCAACAGTCCTGTAGTCTGAAGATAACCGGTTGCAAGGCTCACTCACCCTTAATCCTCTTTTACCAGTGGCAATCAGAATTCTCCCATCCCAGTGTTTTTCCCTTTCCCAAATAAATCATGTCTTTATAAACCTGTTCTCGTCTTGGATTTTGGCTGAAATGTTGAAATTAGTACGTTAAACGCCATTCGATTCATCAATCAATTTTTATTACTTTTGCAATTAGTGATAAACTAGAGGAATAATATAATGAAACCGCAGTCCGATCATTGACAATATTAATACCGAAGTCAGTGTTGCAATCCGGAAAGGCTACCTTTCCGGATTGCAACATCGAAATAAGAAGTTAGAAGTAAGAGGTTAGAAGTTATAAGTAAGAAGTAAGAAGTTAGAAGTAAGAAGTAAAAGGTTAGAAGTAAGAAGTAAGAAGTTAGATGTAAGAAGTAAGAAGTTAGAAGTAATAAGTTAGAAGTTAGAAGTTAGAAGTACTAGAAGATGGAAATATTTTGAAATATATTATATAACAACATATGAAGCAGGAAATGAGCTCCAAACTCTGATAATTGAATCTGTATCGTTCATATCTTGAAAATAAATAATTGCAAGTCATAATATTCTAGAAGGGGGAAGATTTAAGGATGTATTGACACCGTTCTGAGTTAAAATACCGCAAATGTGTACGTACCCATGCATCCACTTCCTTGATTTCTGGACTGGGTGATAAGATTTTCCTCCCAATCTTATCACTCTTACCTTGATGAACTTAGTTCCACCACGCAACCAATATCGTCTCGAAGGGAGTGTATAAAAAGAGGATGAACAAAAACCAAATCAATCTTTTCCGATTGCAAGAGTTTATCTTCCAAGGACTATTGCAAAATTCAACACGATTTCCTATATATGAAGTTTTCTCCCTCCCCAGTGTTTCTCTGTTCCCAAATTGATTGTTATCTTCTTGAATTATAGTTCAAATATTGCTAGTAAAAGGTCTAACACAATTTAAGCTATCAATCATGTTTTTATTGATTTCGCGATAGGTCATAAACTATGAAACTTTGAGTCCTAACAAAAGTGACGAAATTAAATACCGAAGTCGATGTTGTCATCCGGAAAGGCTACCTTTCCGGATTGCAACATCGAAGTAAGAAGTAAGAAGTTCGAAGTAAGAAGTCAGAAGTCGGAACTCGGAAGTCCCCTTTCGGCTTTCGTAGCTATGGGATTGTATTGATAAGGTTTTAAATTGCTGTCATAAATAATGTTAACCGAAAACATTCAATGCGATAATTTTCCGTTGAGTGTCTTCTTCAATTGCATCACGTCGAAAGGCGTCAATGGTCATTTCATAATGTTAAAAAAAAACTACAAGACAATATTACATGTTGCTTTCATCCCTTATCTAATACTTAAACTAGTATATGCATTTGAAAAGCATAAGATGCAGGTGCCAGTCTTAATGGTCTTAGGCCTAGACCATTTCAATAATGTTCAATGGTGAATGAAAGGATATGGAGTAAATGTACATGAGACAAAGTCTCTACAAATACAGACATGTTAAAACAAGCAAAGGAACAACGCTTTTATTGTTGTTCTTCATCCTCATGTCACCACGAGGCCTTCAACAATGAGCTTTGTGGGCATTTTAAACAGGTGGTCAGAATATCATTTCAAATTCACAAAAATAAATGCCATAATTTGAAAGTATGATAGTATATCTATATTAGAAATTCTCTCACGAACAAGTACACCATAACTGAAATATATAGAGAGCATACATCTCTCACACTGGGAATCTTTTTACGGACTCAACACTGCAGGAGAGACAAACTCCAGTCGTAAATGGTGAATGAAAGGATATGGAGTAAATGTACATGAGACAAAGTCTCTACAAATTCATGGTAAATACAAGCAAAGGAACAACGCTTTTATTGTTGTTCTTAATCTTGGGGTCACCATGAGGCCTTCAACAATGAGCTTTGCTCATACCTCATAGTAAGTTCAAGACGGCCCCTAGCACCGGTTTGAGCGGAATTCTTTGCTAATTGTCGAACAACGCTACATCCATGTTTTTTCTGGTCATGGATGCGGGGTCATGCGATAAACCATATTCACGCTGACCGCAACGCTCAAAAGAAGTGGCTCAGTAAATCTTTAAAACCAGTCAATATGCTGCCACACCTATAGTTACTGATTTTGCCAATTAACAACATCAAAACGTATTTTAGCATCTTCCGTTGAATGCCATTTGTAATTCAAAAGTAGAAGTTCGTAGTGATCTAAATGATACTGACATCAGTCAGGTGTCTTATGAAAGTTTCCTTAGTCATACTTTTAATTCAATGACTTTTCGACTTAAGTGACGTATTGCATGCATGCATGGAAAGAGAAGGTCAATAAGATACATTAAGCATAAAATGGGAATAAAACTGTCATTTTTATCTTTTACGGAAGGATATGGAGACATCCTGTTAAAAATATCCATAAACTTTTTGAAGTTTGAGTCATTAATTATATCCCTATGACAATTATTCCTTTTCAAAAAATGTCTTCTTTATTTATTCATAACTTAAAGATATTAATGAAAATAATGTGGGAAAAAATATAACATATTGCAGTAGTGTTCATACATGTACATTATGCAATTTATAAATTTATATATATGGATCGGTGTAAAACGGAGTTATCTCCCATTCAGGGTCACACACCCTTCTAATATGGACTTAGATACAGTTTGGAATTTACTTACTATTGATCGTTTGCAACCAAGATCATACTGTACCCGCTTTGTTGCAGTTGTGTATTTGTTCAAAGTACAGAACTTAAAAAAAGAAATTGCCATGAATAATAAAATAACATTTAAAAGCTGTAAAAGTATTCAATGTGGTTTTATTATTAGATTATAATTATTCATTATCATATTTATAGATTATTACATGGAATTTTTCATATCACAACCTTGATGAGCCCAAGGTCGATGAAGAATGTAATATGAAAAATGACATGTAATGATTTTTTATCATATACCTCGTCTTTAAAAGAAATTTTCAGCTGAAAAAGATCTTGATGCTCAAAAATGAAGTATTAGTATTTTGTTATAATACTTTATTTGGTATGACGATATCGTGTGCAAAGGATACAATGACGTTAGGCAGCTACAAAGCACAGTAATACAAAAAACACAACCACTCACAGCGTGATCGTCATTGTATCCTTTTGTAAAATATTATCTTTTTTAAGGAAATGCACGAACTTTGGTGTGATAAAGCTTCCAAAGCTTCCGAGAAGGCAGGAAAGGCATGCGATAATTACCGGAAGCAGTTGATAACAATGTCCGCCCCGCTTCGTTAATTTTTGTTGAAATCATTTTGTTTTATCGAGGGGTAAAATTTTAATCATATTTGAACTAGGTATATGAAAATTATTTTATCAAATAACTTTGTGTCTTTTTTTCAGTTATTTCTTAAATTTTCACAGTTGAGTGTTTTCCATTTTGTTTTCAATATTTTTTCCATAGTTGTATTATTATGCTTCATTTGACCATAACGATTTTTACTTTTTCCTAGCTATATATAGACTGACACGCTTACAGTCTGACGGCTGCTCTTAACAGAGCAGGACATGCTTACCCTACCGGACCACCTAATGTCGTTCTCGGTTTCTATGAGAGCTCACACTGTAAGTGCTTTAGTTCTTTGTGTTGTCTTGTTAAATTTTAGTTTTGTCTTCGTTTGTTATGTTTGTGGTATCAATCTGTCCTTTGCCCATGTTTGAATACTATGTGATCACAAAAGATTTCAAAATTTTACCTTAGTACTGTTTGAGGGTTTTGTCTCAGGGTTAGTAAATGAAATTCACCAATCAGCTAACTAACAGATTTTCCAAAATTATATATGACTCACTGACCGTGTTGCGGGTGCTGTTAACAGGATATGCTTACCCTTCGGGAGCACCTGATGTCACTCTCAGTTTCATTGAAGATCACGCTGTGAGTGGTTGTGTCTTTTTTTTTGTATTTCTGTGCTTTGTAGCTGCCTAACGTCATTGTTTTATGTGTTCTCGTTTTGTCATGTCTTTGGACTTCGATTTTTGTAAACACCCTCCCTTGTTACTTCGGTATTCTACTGGCGTTGTTTCAATCAGTATACAGAGGAAACAGAGGAAGCAAATATACAAATTAATTCATGAAAATGCATGTATTCTTCTACACCGATATTTCAATGTGCGGTGAGCTTGCTATTAGCTTTTCTTGGAAGAAAATCATCTTATGATAGTTTCTTATATCGTATGCTTTCACAATGAATCGTTAAAAAGTAACAGCATTATATACCTCATCATCATCGCACAATGTAGTGTTCTTGCATAAGTTTGGACTTTCTATTTCACTACAAGATGCACAGAGTAACTTGGGAGCTAAAATTACAAAACTTTTATGGAGATATATTTTTGAGAATTTCCGATTTATTTATATGTCGAATTTTAATCTATGTTAATGTGTGTATAATTATTATATGTTTCCTTCTATCATTTTGACTATCTGAAAATTTAAATCACAATTTTGATCCAGGATTTTTTTTTCCTTTGCCCTCTCTTACTTTTTTGTGATATTTATGCTGATGAGGCATAGAAGTTGCAAACATACTAAATCAGCCCCTTAAAAATATTCATTGTTAAGATTGTAATAGTACTTTGTCAGTTTAATTGATGTTTTTTGACAATCCCGCACCCATGACCAATGAAGACATGGATGTAGCGTTGCTCGACAATTAGCAAAGAATTCCGCTTTAACCGGTGCTAGGGGTCGTCTTGAACTTACTACATATATATGAGGTATGAGCAAGGCTCATTGTTGAAGGCCTCATGGTGACTTCAAGTTGAAGAACAACAATAAAAGCGTTGTTCCTTTGCTTGTTTTTACCATGTATTTGTAGAGTCTTTGTCTCATGTGCATTTACTCCATATTTTTTTATTCACCGTTAACTAAAATACATAGCATCGCATTCATTAACTCCTCAGATAAAAATACTTTGCTCCTCATGAAGTTTCACAAAATGAGTTATGATGATTTAATTGTTACTTCTGCAATTGTAACTCATGAAATGGATGTTATGCAATTATAAAAAAAAGAATGGTAGTAATTTTTGGAAAACAATTATCTCCCTCATGCATTGCTCTGGTCTTAGATGAATTCTGGCTTTTCTATTTAGATCTTTTTGGTTATTTGTTTTCTATCAGCCTTTACACTTTTTCCGTTAATGGACTTCCAAATGCTTTGGTTTTATCTGCGCTGATAAGACATAAATTGTCGAAATGCGCATAATCCAGAAAATAAATTTACACTAACTTCAGTATTTAGATATCTAAGTATGCCTCCTTTTTTCAAATTTAATGCACATTGAACTAAATGACTTCGGTAAAAAGAAAAAATATCATGTGTGCGCTAGTTTGAGTAAATGACGGTGCAAATTAATTAGCAGCAGATTATTGCTATTCTGTGGTAAATACAGCTTATTATTTGATGAATTGTGGTCGATCGATCTGCGTTCATTATAGTTTCATCAACAATTTGTGCAGATTTATTTCCATTACTCATAATTGTTGCACGACTCTGTTAGATACACAATTCTTCTCATATTACCTTTGAAATCGTCGTTACAACTGATGTCAGAGTTACAAATGTCCGAATCACAGCATTGATGACAGCTTACATGACTATGGGGAACAGACCGCTTACCAAATATAGCACCTGAAATGTCTTTTCGACAAAGCTGAAACAACAGCGTGAAAACTAAAGCTATTTTGAAATTTAAAACTTGGGAGTATGCAATGGACTACGAATTTACGCTTAAACATATTGCTGCTATCCACTGTGCAACTGATGCTTTTGCAAATCGTTTAATTTATTTAATTTACCGTTATATAACATTCCTTTTGTTTACCGATATATATTATTTAGTTAAATAATACGTGTTTTTTTCACTTAAGATAGTTGTAATTCAAAGACACTGGTGCACAGTATGCTAAAGGAACTGGATGAACTTATGATTCTTTATCTTAACTTCACCCTGGAGTATACGCAATGTGTGTTCCTATAAAAACTCAGGATATTGGCAATTTTAAACTTATAGAAATGTCTAGAAGATGAAGGCTCAACAAAGTAGGGGTGTATTCATGATTTCTGATAACATCAAAATGCATGCTAGCGTGAAAACGTTTTTCGAACGATAAAATGGATAAATATTTCAGCTTTGACGTCTCATGACAGTTTCAATATCAAGAGGCATTCTCGATACTCAGCTGGTACACCCCTTCAAATGAAGTTCATGCAGTATTTCGTCGCTATTTTGATTTGGCAAGGGAATAGTCTAAGGCCTTTTTAAGCATCAGTTTTAACAATATTTTTATAATGATAAATAACTAAATATCGAAATTACTGTGAATTTGTTTTCAACAAAATTTACAAAAATTAGATATTGTAAGTTTCCAAATAGAATCGGTTTTCGGGTCAGGACCGAAGTACTGACTACTGGGCTGGTGAATACCCTCGGGGACTAACAGTCCACCAGCAGTGGCATCGACCCAGTGGTAACAAATAACTAAAAACCGAAATTACTGTGAATTTAAATTCTGCATATGCGCATTTCGACAACTTATGTCTCTTCAGTGCAGATAAATATTTTACGAAAGGATATGGAGTAAATGAACACGAGACCATAACACATATGTCAGCTCCAACTGCAATAATTTCAATGAGCTGTATGGCCATTCCGGAAATTCATTCCTCATCAGCAGCACCAGAACCCAAACAAAGGCAATCCATAATTTCAAAATGTGTTTAAAATGCATAAAGCCAAACGAAATCCGAATAATCAGTAATATTAAATATAGTTAAGGACAAAACTACGATGGAGGGAGTTACTCCTTAGGTTTTAGAATTTACATCAATTTAGATAATAGTAATTGGACGAAGTGTACACACGAGATATTATCTCGTGTACAAGTACACCATATCTAAGAAAAAAAGAGCATACATCTCTACCACGGGGAATTGTTTTACCAACTCCACACTGCAATAAAAGACAAACCCCTGTATTAAATATTTTACGAAAGGATATGGAGTAAATGAACACGAGACCATAACACATATGTCAACTCCAACTGCAATAAATTCAATGAGCTGTATGGCCATCCCGGAAATTCATTCCTCATCAGCAGCACCAGAACCCAAACAAAGGCAATCCATAATTTCAAAAAGTGTTTAAAATGCATAAAGCCAAAATCTAAACGTTTGGAAGACCAAAAAGTCAGAGATGTTTAAAAACTGATACAGAACAAATAACCAAAATGATCTAAATGTAAAACCAAAATCAGCTAAGGACAGAGCTTTGCATGAGGGAGATACTCCTTAGTTTTCAACAAAATTTACAAAAATTAGATATTGTAAGTTTCCAAATAGAATCGGTTTTCGGGTCAGCACCGAAGTACTGACTACTGGGCTGGTGAATACCCTCGGGGACTAACAGTCCACCAGCAGTGGCATCGACCCAGTGGTAACAAATAACTAAGTACCGAAATTACTGTGAATTTAAATTCTGCATATGCGCATTTCGACAACTTATGTCTCTTCAGTGCAAATAAAATCTAAACGTTTGGAAGTCCAAAAGGTCAAAGATGTTTAAAAACTGATAGAGAAAAAATAACCAAAATTATCTAAATGTAAAGCCAAAATCAGCTAAGGACAGAGCTTTGCATGAGGGAGAGACTCCTAAGTTTTCAACAAAATTTACAAAAATTAGATATTATAAGTTTCCAAATAGAATCGGTTTTCGGGTCAACACCGAAGTACTGACTACTGGGCTGGTGAATACCCTCGGGGACTAACAGTCCACCAGCAGTGGCATCGACCCAGTGGTAACAAATAACTAAATACCGAATTACTGTGAATTTTAATTCTGCATGTGCGCATTTCGACAACTTATGTCTCTTCAGTGCAGATAAAATCTAAACGTTAGATAACCCATTAATTAAATGGTAATAAATAAAGAGCATGTTGATTTCTTCTTCTTCTTCTTCTTCTTCTTCTTCTTCTTCTTTTTGACTTCCCATTATTTTTCTCGGATCAACAAGTTTAACATGGAAAGTTGTAACTATACATATTAATTTGTTCTGTCAGTAAATTTTCTTGAATACTTTGAAAGGGACAACTTATAATGAATCTATTTAATTGATATTTGCTACAGATTTGTCTTTGATGTGAACTTTTCTCCTAAAGATTGCTCACTCGACGGTTTTACAATTGTTTCTAAAGTGAAAATGGCAAGTCTACGCTTCGAATTTCAACCTCAATTGGTCAGAAATATTATAATAACAGATAAACATTTAATTATGAAAAGAAGGATACAAAAAAGTGCAGAATTTTGTTAGATGTGGGCAAATTTGTTCACAGGTACATTATTAGATGATCTTGCAAAATTTTGTGACTTGCCAATGCATTTAAATTACACATGCCTAACAAGAATTAAAATATGGTTTTTATGCAAATAAGAAAATGATCGTGATACTACCAAATGCGAGGGGGGCAAAACCTCTTCATTTGTTTTGGGCATGTTCAGCTGCTTGTTCAGTGTTTTTTTGGTTTTTTTCAGGACCAGTACCAAAGTACTGTTCCACAGGGTTGTAGAATTGTCTTTAAACACTCACTTATGTTTTACTTAAATCTGGTATTGCAAAATATATTCAAGTACCTAACAATGAAAGCATTTTTTCATTTGTATAGACTTTGTATCAAAAGATGAAAAGAAAAGTAGATGATGGATTCGGATATAATTCATAATTCTTAAGATAAAGTTACGTAAAATGAAAGCTATTAACCTCGGGATAAGAACATCCAACATCATATCTGGTTAAGTTGTTATTGGTTCTGTACTTTCTTGTATAGCAAACCTGGAAACAAATAATATTCTTATTAAAACTACAGATTTATTCCAAATTATTAGTTGTTTTATTTGCATTTTTTCAGTACACTTAAACGTTTTTTGCCATGTCTGTACATTAATTTTCAATTAGGAGTTATGATTCTAGCTGTTCAATCGAAAACTTTCGATTATTTATTCTGTTTTTGTGTATTTCTTTTAACCCTTTTTAATCAAGATTGAAAACTACAAAAAGTAATGTATTATACTATTGCTTTGAGACCATGCATAGATTCATTGTGATATTGTCCCACGAATATTTACGCCGAATCCGAATTCGGATCTGTCATATCTCTTTCGCGAACAATGAATAACAAAATACCGAGGTTGCTGTAAATTTACTGTAAATGAAGGGTATGATATAAATGTACATGAGACAAATCCCTACAAACGCATGTTACAACAAAGCAAATAGACAACGCTTTTTGTTCCCAATTTTGAAGTCACCATGTGGTCTTAATCAATAAGCAAAGACTCCTTCCTCATTGCAAGTTCAAGACGACTCCTTGCACAGTAATTCATTGCTTATGGCGAACAATCATGTCTTTTATTTCTTAATTAAAGCAACTCGCAGTTGTAATTTCTGGCTGAATTGAATAACATCAATATGTAATACTAAAATATGTTCAATAACCTCTCCCATCAATTTCTACTGAACTGAAATACTGTAAGCAAGGAATATTTCGCGCCTGTTTTAATTTGTTGCTTTTGTTTTGTTTTGTTTTTTTTTTTTTTTTCGTTAAGGAATGAAGCGCTGAAATAAACTGTCGTGAATATTTTAATGCAATCGGACGATTAAGTATCTCGATCGGCAGCCGCGAATTCAAGACTGCGAGAAATGAAATTTTGAAAACCGAAACAAAGACATATTTTTTTTTCATTTTAGTGTAGCTTTTCAAGTACCATACTTCACGGATGCCGCAGTCGTCTGCTTTTTTCGAAATCGATCAACGTGCTGATAGTGTTCCGACCTATAAATGCAGTGTCACGAATATTAGTGCGATACAGGGTATGCAATACGAATACTGAGATGCATGTAGAGGGTAATATTCAACAATGCTAATACAAGATAAACATCATATTCTGTATCATATAAAAAGTATTTAAAATGTCTAACTGCATGAAAAATATGGAATATAGAATATTTTCTTAAACAGACTTCATCACTT
>MJUU01047757.1:33024-80105 GCA_002080025.1 Modiolus philippinarum | reverse complement strand
TTGGAACGTGATCCGTGAAAACGTGTATTTACACAGAACTTGATGCGTGAATTGTTCATTTTTTTGCCATATGAAAATCTCCAATGAGCGACTTCACAACAATGAAAATGTTGTAAAAGTGATAAGAAATAAAATTTTTAAATACATTGGAACTTTCTTTATATTTTGAACAATTTCTTGATGAAAATAACCTAAATGAACACGTATTAAAGAATAAGTTCAGGTCAAAGGTCAAGGTCACAGAGGTGAAAAGGGGGTTAAATATGGTGTTTTCTACAACTTTTGAACTATGTAAGATAGACTTTTCATCCTTAGCAAGTGTAGAGTTCTAGTCAAGAGGAACATAAATATGCAAAACAAAGAAATAGGTCAGATCAAATTTCAAGGTCACAGAGGTCAAAAGGGGGTTAAATTTGGTGTTTTCCCATTTTTGACTGAAGAATCTGGGGGCATATGTATGTTTCACAAACACATCTTGTTTCTGTTGGAAATGTCAAGGTTTAACTGTGGTCTTTTTATCTTTATCAAATCCCATCATTGTTTTCGGACTTACTTTTGAAAGTAAAGACTCGGAATCTCATTTACTTCAACTTGCATTTATTAGTGTTTACGGTTTCATGCCTTATTAAAAAGATATGCAGTAACTTCGGTATTTAGTTGTTTATTACCACTGTCGAAACCTCTGTTGGTGGACTGTTAGTCTCCGACGGAATTCACCAAATCGGTAGTCAGTACTTCGATACTGGCTGGAAAACGACTTTATTTGAAATTTGCAATATGTAAATGTTTGTAAATTTTGTTTAAATTTTGTTTAAAACTAAGGATTATCTCCCTCGTAAAAAGCTCTGACCTTTGATGAATTTGGCTTTCTATTTAAATCTTATTGGTTATTTCCTCTCTATCAGTTTTATATGTCTTTCAGTTTATGGTTTTCCAAATATTTTGATTTTATCTGCGCCCAACAAACATAATTTGTCGAAATGGCCATCTGCAGAAAATAAATTACTTCGGTATTTACTTACGGGGGCACTGTTGGTATTCTGCCCCGAAAATGGAAGTCATCACTTCTTTATGCAAAATGACTGCAGATATTTTTTCTACAGTTTCATCCATATTTTCGACTTAGAGATTCTGACATTTTCAATACAGTGGATGTCTAACTAGAAACTGAAGATCCTCGACCATTCGATGTATCTAGTCTCACCCATAGCTGTTGTTTGGCCTGTGTGTTGTTCATCTGCATGTATCTTGATTATCATGTGTTGTGTATACATGTTGTCATTGTTATTGCCATCATTTTGCTGTTTTTTGGGCTTTGATTTCATTTTTTTTTTTTTTTATTTTGTTTTTTTTTTTTTTTTTGCTTACCTGGCGATAGCCAGGGTGAGCTTTTGTTATCACTTGTCATCTGTCGTAAACTTTTCATTCAAATATCTACGAAACCACAAGACAAACTCATTGGAACCAAATGAGTTCATAAAAGTCCTTGGGTGGTCGGCCGTTAAAAAATATATCCGTCAAGTCCACATCGCTTCCAAGAGGGTTGTCAGCGGGAATAATAGTTTAACATTGGACCCTATGTCAAATCACATTCAAAAGATCTCCTCTGAAACTACCTGGATAATGGCAAACAAACTTCGTCACAAATTAATAGTTCTGGGGTAGTCACTCTTCAAATAATTTTGTTGATCACACTCATACCTCATCCAAGGTGGCTTACAGTTGACAACATAATTTTACATAGTATGGTATGGTCTGTTCGATTGTCTAAAGGTTAGAAACCACCAATTCATTTCTTTAACATTTTCAACTGAAATTCCCCATATTCAAATCTGTCTGGACAATTTATCTTAAGTTTAACCTGTATGAAACCATATATTTTCCGAAAGGTGCACATCTCGTCAACATCATATCAAAATTTCAGCATACCTTTAAAGCCTTCCAAGAGAGTTCCGAATGTTGGAAAAACCCTATCTATAAATATACACCATTACGACCAAAACATTACACATTCAAAGTATACCGGAAAACCCCTATGATAAGTACTCAAAGGATCATTCTAGTCAATTAACCTTGGTCTCAAAATAAGCCTAATACATCAATGTTCAAACAGGTGTATCATTTATTTCATTCCCACATTTATTTTTAAATGTGCATGAATTCAAAGTTATATTTAGATTCAAAAAGATCTATTTTTTTCATTTGTTCTTAGTGTTGATTGGCTGAATTGGTGGTTTGACACCTTAACATGATATGAAAACATTCCCCAGTGTAATTGCTGCACTTTTTCATTTTTTTTAGTCATTTCCAAATTGTATACAAAAAATAACATCCTTTTCCAAAGTTTTCCCTCCTTTTTATCACTATTCAAAAAGTCACAGATTTAGTGTTTTCAGTGCTTTGATTAGTCACAATCACCCATAGATGTTAAACATGGACAAAAAACCAAATATACTTCTTTTATGTAATGAATCTCTATCCATGTTTAATACTAAGCACTTATAGTATTTTTTCTATCAAAATAAAGCTGCAAATGTTCAAAGCTACCTTTAAAATTTTGAAATTATGCTACAAAATGTCACCCTCCCCCCAATTTGTGAAGGTGCTTCTGAGGTAAATTTTTGGGCTTGAAATGGCCTTTACTTTGGTTTTGGTCAGACAAATATCATTTAAAATGCAGAAATTGATGCAAAAAGATCAAGAAGACAGGGGAAAACCAGCTTTGTTTATTTTTTGAGCTTATGAAGAATATTAGGTTTGAGAGTTAACCGAAAAGCCCGATATGAATAGGTGCAATGGTAGTATTAAAACTACTGAAAATCAACCCAAGTGCATTTATTTTCCTTCGGGTGATTAAATATATAATATATAAAGAAAATAACATTATAAAATAAATGCAAATTTATGAAAAGTGTTGCAAATTCAAAATCTTGTTACAAAATCAGATGATAAAATTTTGACTTGGCTCTTGTTTGGACACTGTGGACCCCAAAATGACAATTTTACACTGTTTAGTAGAGGAACAACATGATATTTTTTATTCCTGAGGTTCATGTTCACATCAAACTACATAACTAAGCACCATTCCTGCTTTAAAAAATTATTGTAATCAAATCAGACAGGTTTTTATATGAGGCATCTCAGTCAGAGTTGTCGCTTTTGTTCAAGACACCGAAGACATGAAATTTGTAAACATTGAACATATATTCAAAACAGTGGCAAATTCCTGTGTAAAATCATCTTACATTTGATGTTTTCAAACTATTATACACAGCTAACCCTTCTAATTTTGCACAAGATCATGAAAATTGCCTAAAAATGGCATTTTAGTGTAAAATACCAAAATATTATATAACGACTGTTTTTGGCCAAAATTGTGGCACCAGCTTGCTAAGACTTCAATGTTGACCTCAAATTCATCATACATACATGTTTTGCATCAGTTTATGCTATTAACAACTCTTTATGACATGTTTCAAAATTTTCGCATATTTTGTGTTTAAAGGCCATAAACCCGATCTAGTCGCTTCTTGTTTCAACTTGCATTATAGCGTAACACACTGATATCAGCTACTACATATTTTGGCAATATTCCTTATATTATAATTGCAGCGATAAGAGAAGCAGAGAGAAACAACAAAAAGACGATATAACGGACATCAAAATTGCAAGCAGTTCTTAGTGTTCATAGTATTTTCCGTTCGGTGATGCGATTCCGGGATACGATTCCTATATACCAACATGACCAATGTACAATTGTCTTCTACTAGGTTTTTTCAGTAGCTTTAATATTAAACTTGCAACAACAAATAGGCGTGAACATGAAATTTCGAAAAAATGGAGCGTGATGTGTGATTTAATCAGAGTTTTTGCGTGATTACGTGAAATGTACCACCCCTTCCAGACCCCCGTAATACGTGAAAATAATCAGATTGTGTGATTTCATTGCTATAATTATATGCAACACACTGTCACAGGTAAACAAATGTTATTTTCATCTTTGACAAATAACTGCGCGACAGGTTCGTTGATCCGAGACGCAATATAATAAAAACGAGTAATTTGAAATGCGCATATGCAGAATTCAAATTTACAGTAACTTCGGTATTTAGTCATTTGATAAACATGCATATTGTTTTCATAACAACACCGTATTCAACTCAAGAAAATGAATAAATATAACTTAAAAACACAATGTATATGATTTTGAAAAAACGTGCGTACTTTATTTTATCGGAAGCACGAAGATTATCTTTTAGAGCTGTTAATAGGCTTGAAGCCTCACGTGATTTTTTTCTTGTCATATTAACATCTCTCCAGTAATTTCATGGCTTCGAGATAATTACCAAAAGCGTTTGAATAGTAAAGCCAAAATCTGCTAAGGATAGAGCTATGCAAGAGGGAGATACTCCTTAGTTTTCAGCCTAATTTGTCAAATTTAGATATGGCAAGTTCTCAAATAAAATCCGTTTTCGGACTAGCAACAAAGTGCTAGATACTGGGTTGGTGGAAACCCTTGGGGACTAACAGATGATTATATGAATCTAGCACCGGTGAAAAGACAAGATCAAGAAATCTCGGAAACCCATGGGTAAGATTTCAATATTTCTCTGACGAGGCTTGCCGAGTCAGAGAACCATTGAAATCTTACCCGAGGGTGTCTGAGATTTCTAAATCTTGCATTTTCAACGGTGCTTGATTCATTTTCTCACTTTTGTTCATAAAAATGACTTTTGGCGCCGTCATGTTGTCATTACCATCCGCTATTACTTAGCAACCCACCATGACGTCAATGACGTCATTGTATGCACGAGGCTGTCTCAAATTGGGTGGTGTGAGACTATAGGAATCTTACACGGGTGGGTGTGCGAGACAAGGAAATCTCGGACACCCAAGGGCAAGATTAAGGATGTCTCTGACGTGGCTTTGTCGAGTCAGAGACTGCCTAATCTTGCCCGCGGGTGTCTGAGATTTCTTTGTCTCGCACACCCACCCGTGTAAGATTCATATATTCCACCCTACCTGTAATGCTTTCTATGTAACCAAAACCTGGGTGAGATTTTTCTACAATCTACAAGCACATTTTCCCGCCAAGTTTGTCGGTTATTCGAACAAAATTAAAGTCATAATTATTGCTACACTAATGTGTTTTGTGCTGATAATGTTTCACTCTGTAGTGTGATTTTACGGAAAGCTAAAAGCCAAATTTGCCTTGTAAAAATCTCGCGCTCAAATGTTATGACGTTGCAAAGAAAGGGACGTAACTCCCGAAATGTAAACAAACGAGATGAAGGTGTACTTCAGATTTTCTGACATATATGAGAAATTGCAGCGTAAAATACAATAAACAAAACTGGGAGGACAAGACTAGAAAATGATTGTGTAATGTGTTATGCTTTGAATTATTTGAATGTAACAGTATTGCGTTATTACGCCTGGTCATGAATGACGTTATGTCCAATGTCAACAAGTTATTTGTGTTGGTAGGGTGAGAAAAAATCAAACACGGGTTAATATGCAAGACAAAGAAATCTCAGACACCCGCGGGCAATTAAGATTAGGCAGTCTCTGACTCTGCAAAGCCTCGTCAGAGACATCCTTAATCTTGCCCTTGGGTGTCTGAGATTTCCTTGTCTCGCACACCCACCCTTGTAAGATTCTTATATTCTCACCCTACCTGTAATGCTTTCTATGTAACCAAAACCTGGGTGAGATTTTTCTTTCTCACCCTACCTGCAGTGCTTTCTATGTATCCAATGCCAGGGTGAGATTTTTCCGTCTCACCCACCCATTTTCCGTCTCACCCAACCGCCTGGGTGAGAACACTTACACGATCTTTTTCCCGCGATTTTTGTATCTGCTTGACATTCATAATGCACTTGTCTTTTATGTTTTTCCTTTTTAGATAAGCTCATTTTCAAACAACGTCGACTTATAAAACTGTGTCTTTAACTCTTGACACCTATTTTAAGTACCAGATAATTCTAAAAATACTCAACATTCAAAAATCCCGCTTGAATCTTATGACGTCATAAAAGGGGACGTAACTCCCGTAAGTAAACAAAAGTCGGGAAGGTCAAATTTCAGATCAACGATTTCAGTGTATTATAAGTAGACACAAATGAAAAGCCACAGTAAGCCAAGTAAATAATTGTGTAATTATTGTTTTGAATTATTTAGTGTCAACAGAAATCCAGCGTATATGCTTAGTAGTACAAAACATGATGTCCAATGTCAAAATGAGCAACTGCCCGTTCGTGTTGGCAGGGTGAGAAAACAAATCAAACACGGGTATGTGTGCGAGACAAGGTAAATCTCACACACCCTCGGGCAAGATTAGGTAGTCTCTGACTCGGCAAAGCCTCGTCAGAGACAACCTTAATCTTGCCCTTGGGTGTGTGAGATTTCCTTGTCGTGTTAGATTCATATTGTCTCACCCGTGGGTGAGACAAGCTACACGCACATTTTCCCGCCAAATTATGGTGATCATCGTTCTATATGAATTTAATAGGAAAGAGAAGGGAAACGGGGAATGTGTCAAAGAGACAATGACCCAAAGGGGAGTATTAACAACTCAAAGCCACCATAAGGTCTTCAATGAACGGTGAGGAAACCCCACACAAAACGGCAGGTCGGAGTTGGCCCCTAAATAAAGAGAAATCAAGTTCAGCGAAATAAACATCATCCTAGACTCCCATAGACATAAAGTGAACTAACTAGAAAACAGACAAGGACACACAAAGGCTTGATAAATTTCCTGACTTCGGTCAGGCGCAAACATTCTGCGGCGGGGTAAGTTTGTCGGTTATTCGAACATAATTAAAGTCATAATTATTGCTACACTGACGTGTTTTGTGATGATAATGTTTCAGTCTGTAGTGTGATTTTACAGAAAGCTAAAAGCTAAAATTGCCTTTTAAAATCCCGCGCTCAAATGTTATGACGTTGTAAAGAAAGGGACGTAACTCCCGAATGTAAACAAACGACATGAAGATGAAATTCAGATTTTCTGACATATATGAGAAATTACAGCGTAAAAATACAATAAAAAAACTGGGAGGACAAGACTAGAAAATGATTGTGTAATGTGTTATGATTTGAATTATTTGAATGTAACAGTATCGCGTTATTACGCCTGGTCACGAATGACGTTATGTCCAATGTCAACAAGTCATTCGTGTTGGTAGGGTGAGAAATTAAGAATCTAACACCAGGGGAAGTGCGAGACAGGAGAATCTCAGACACCCAAGGGTAAGATTTCCAGTCTCGGACGAAGCTTGCTGAGTCCGAGATGATTGAAATCTTACCCGAGGGTGTCTGAGATTCTCTTGTCTCGCACTTCCACTGGTGTTTGATTTTATTTCTCACTGTATTCACCCTAAAATATACTAAAATCCACACAAAAATGTCGTCCCCTTTCGTCTGTTTACACAAGGAGTTATGTCCCTTTTTGTAACGTCATAAAATCAGGAATGTACACCCGAGCGCGCCATATTTTAAAAGCCGATTTTTCTTGTTTTTTTCCACTGAAATGTTACTTCAAATGATATAACACGTTTATGTTACGTAGATTAAATACACTTATAATCACTAATGAGGACAGATGTAGACTACAGATCCTTATATGCAAAACACGATATTTGCCGGTAAACTGCACGTGATTTTTTTGTCTTACACTAGTGTAAGACAAGGAAATCTCACACCGCTAAAAATAGGAACTGCTGTGTCTCAAAAGTGAGAATAGAAAAATCTCACACCGCTAAAAATAGGGACTGACGTGTCTCAAAAGTGAGAAAAATAAAACTCTTTAACATACTGAAATTAGTTGAAATTTCTATTTTAGCACAGCTAATTTATTGTTTATTGCAATTATTTATATGCATTCTCCATTCAACGTATTACGCGTACATTTGTGTATGAACACGATAAACAGTACCAAAAAATTACGTCAGCATAGCAACCGGCACGTGACGCCTTCACAGTGACCTGATAGCTTGTGATAGTGTCCAGTTTGATGATACTGAGAATATCAGTCACTGTAGATCAAAGGAAATCCATACATATTTCCGATAAATCCATTTATCAGTAATACTACATGTACAATCCCAATACCGAAGCAACAAACCGAAAAGGAAATTAAAACATAATTATATAATAGTAACTGATGTATACGGCAATATCGTAATACATAGACTGCCCGAGAGCCATGGTATGGACCAGATGAATGTTGTGGCCCAAACCGAAGTCGCGGGCATATCATTTCTCAGGTCCAAACCATGGCCTCGAGGGCAGTCTATTTACAATATTGCCGTATACATCAGTTACTATTGTGTTTATTGCATTGAATAAACCGAATAAATGACATTGATTGTTATTCTTTTTTTTATTTGTTTAAAAGCGTAATCAATGTAATTATTTTTCTCATAAATATATATCTAAGTTAAATTATTCCAGCTCTGTAATCATCAGTTAACTAGTATTATCAATTAAACTAAATTCTTCTTAATTTGACGTCACAATTCAACCGATCGGTCAATATCTGGTACTGACTGCAACTACCGGTCCATATCTGGTATTGACTGCAACTATCGGTCCAAATCAGATTTTTTGGACCGATGGCATCAATACCGCAAGATGGAGAACGTCATGTGATTGGTTTTAGGCCAATACAATTACAGATTTTTTATTGATATGCAATAAAATTAGTTATTACATTGAGAGATAGATATAGTGGGAAGTCACAAAACGAAATGTAATTTAAATTTGTTTTTTAAATGTAATTGATTACTGTCTTTAAAGGTGTCTCAGTGATATTATTCCGCCATTTTTGTCTAATACTTGTTCATTTAGGTTTCATTTATTAAGAAATTTTACAAAATATTTATCTAAAATGAAAAGAAAGTTCAAAAGTATTTAAAATTTATATTCCTTTTCATTTTTATAACATTTTCGTTACAAAAACATGAGCTAACACATGGGCTTTAAATTTGTTGCTAGATTGACAGAACACAGATATTATTCAAGGGAGATAATTTAATAAAATAATTTAACATAGATATCACTAGAGAAATGAACATTTTGCTATTTTTCTCTCTTATTTCAGCGGTGGCCCCTAATTATTATTTTTCATATGTAAACAACATAAGGATAATTAAACACATGCAAAGTATGGAAAAATTCTATAATAGATTTCTTAAACTATCCTCTCATATAATCATGTTCCCTATCATTTCTATGTAAAATCCTGAAATTTTCAATTTCAGAATTTGCGCTCAAATGCACAGTGATCCCCAAATTTTATTATACATTTTGAACAATAATACAATTATGTTTCTATACAGAAAAATTCACAAAATTCTATAATAGGAAATTAATACCCTGCAAACACCTTAAGAGTCATTAAATAATTTAGGCTTTAATCGGGTCAAATTTCTAACTGTGTCTCGTTTTAAAAAAATCTTGCACGTAACCTTGAATTCGATTTATCCTGTTTACACACCTCGAACATACATGTAACTGAAATTGATGTCTAAAGCACCGCTGACACTATTAAAGATTTGGTCAAAGTTTTTGACGGTTTTTTATAGTGTCAACTGTCAAAGAAAACTTTGATCAAAAATTTTGAAGGACTTTATTGGGATAGAAATCCATCCTATTTTTCTTCAAACTTTGGCTAACTTTGATGGAAAGTAACCAGCAAAAAAGTAGTTTTGAGATGATGCAAAAACTTCAACTGATGCTCAAAGACTAAAAAAATAAAAAGACAGCACGGGACATAAATATATATCTATATGCTTCTGATAGCATGAAGCACATGTTCTAGAAAATTGTTAAGAAGAATGTTGTGTTCCATCCTGAAATGACTTGTAGACGCTGTTTAGTCCTCATAGTGAAGTTCTTCTGCAAAACTAGTAAAGATATACATTTTCTCTTTTTTTCTTACTTACTTAGTACTCGCTTACACTTTTTAATCTACAATTCCTTTTTTCCAGTTTATAATTCTTTTGCAGCATATTTCTGCACAAAAGCCATAGTAAAAAATGCATGGGTGTTCCGCGGAACACATATGTCGCCAGCACTATAAATATTAAAGAATTCCTGTTTTGTCTGGTTATATAATGACAAAGTCCAAACATAATCAGAAAAGAATCAAAATTAAAGAAAATAAAAATGAATGGGCACATATACAATATATATTGAAGCATTCTGCATGCTTAAGACTCAAATGAGCTAAAATAAAGAAGTCCAAAGATAGCTAGAAAACCTCGAAAAATAAAAATAAATGAAAAACTAAATGCATGGTGCACATCTGCATTATATATTGAACCATTCCTGCCAGTTTGGTTGGAAAGTACCAAGTGGTCTAGGATATTGAAGGTATACCATATGACGCCAATAAGCTTAAATGACAAAGTCCAAAGACATATAGGGCACAAAATGTGCACCAAATTACAGTCATCTTGTTTTGTAACCTCCCTTATACGGTTACAATGGTTACACGCATTGAGGTCACATTTAATTTGTAACCCCCTTATCCAAACAGGTTACAATGGTTACATTCATGGAATTTATGGTTACACTAGAGATTCTCTCATTCTTACAAGTTTGGTTTACCATTGTTACGATGTTGAACTTTTTTGACATGGTAACAATGGTAACATACATTGGGAATCAGAGTTGCAATTATCAAGGTTACAATGGTTATATGTATGGGGAATCAGGATTACAATGGTTACATACATGGGGTAACGAGGTTACAAGGGTTACATGCTTGGGGACTGAAGGTTACAAGGGTTACATGCATGAGGAATGAATGTTAAAACGGTTTCATGCAGGAGGAATGCAGGTTACAACTCTTACATGCATGGGGAATCAGGGTTACAATGGTTACATGTTTTGGGGATCCAGATTACAAGGGTTACATGTACATGCATGGGGTATAGAGGTTACAATGGTTTCATGCATTGAGAATCGGGGTTACAATGGTTACACACATAGGGAATCAAGGTTACAGGGGTTACATGTATGGGGAATCAGGGTTACAATGGTTACACACAAGGGGAATCGAGGTTACAGGGGTTACATTGTACATGCATAGGGATCCAGGTTACAATGGTTACACATATGAGGAATGAAGGTTACAATAGTTACATACATGGGGAATGAAGGTTACAAGGGTTACATGTCTTGGGAATCAAAGTTACGATGGTTACACACATGGGGAATCGAGGTTACAGGGTTATATTGTACATGCATGGGGAATCAGGGTTACAATGGTTACACACATGGGGAATCAATGTTACAGGGGTTACATGCATGGGAAATCAGGGTTACAATGGTTACACACATGGGGATCCAGGTTACAATGGTTACACATATGGAGAATGAAGGTTACAATAGTTACATACATGGGGAATGAAGGTTACAAGGGTTACATGCATGGGGAATCGAGGTTACGGGGATTACATTGTACATGCATGGGGAATCAGGGTTACAATGATTACACACATGGGGAATGGGGGTTACAATAGTTACATACATGGGGAATGAAGGTTACAAGGGTAACATACATGGGGAATGAAGGTTACCAGGGTTACATGCATGGGGAATCAAGGTTACAGGGGTTACATGCATCGGGAATCTGGGTTACAATGGTTACACACATTGGGAATCAAGGTTACAAGGGTTACATGCATGGGGAATTGGGGTTACAATCGTTACATGCATGGGGAATGTAGGTTACAATAGTTACATACATGGGGAATGAAGGTTACGGGGATTACATTGTACATGCATGGGGAATCAGGGTTACAATGGTTACACACATGGGCAATGGGGTTACAATGGTTACATACATGAAGAATGAAACTTACAAGGGTAACATACATGGGGAATGAAGGTTACAAGGGTTACATACATGGGGAATGAGGGTTAAAAGGGTTCCAGGCATGGGGAATCAAGGTTACAGGGGTTACATGCATGGGCGATCTAGGCTACAATGGTTACACACATTGGGAATCAAGGTTACAAGGGTTACATGCATGGGGAATCGGGGTTACAAGCATTACATGCATTGGGATGGATCTAGGTAGCAAGCGGGTTACATGCATGGGGAATGAAGGTTACAAGGGTTACTCGCATGGAAAATGAATGTTACATTTACTGGAAGTCAAAGTTCTACGATACTGTAGATTTGGCCATAAACTTTATTTCTATTTTTTAAGACCATGAAAAATAGGGGAAAAAAATAATTTAAAATCTGGTCATTAATATACCCTTTTAGATCTTGGGTCTATTTAAAGGACTACTTCATACATATTAGGGGTGAATTTTACGTGTAGATTTCTATTCAAATAAAAAAGTTGTCTATTTCACTTAAGGGTAAAATGATGTCTGTTTTCTGTGTTTCCATATTGGGAGTAACAAAATCTACTTCAATAGCCAACATGTGCTGTGTGTTTATAAACAACAAGTCAGCTGACAACTAATTTCATGTAGGTAAAATTTTATTTACCAAATTTGGAAGTCATGTGTATATCTTCAACATTATACTTTACCTGCTCAGGTAAAAATCAATACCATGATGAAAGACATATCAGAATGTCACAATGTATTGTACACTAAGGAAGATATATTAGAGTACATGTAAACTTTGAAATACATGTACCTTAGTCAGAAGACAACATGAAAATGTATATCTTTACATGAAGCAACAGAGTCATGACCATTTGTTTATGCAAATTTGATTATAAAAATAAATAAAACCTTATATAAGATAGACTTTAAGAGAAAAAATCTAATAAAATACCTATTGATATTTGTATAATTTTTAGTTTGCCTCAACAAAGTTGAGGGGGACTATTGGAGTACCCCCGGCGTCCGCGTCCACAGTTGGGTATATACAAATGTATCTTAGTAACTACATGTATGCAGTGTATGGTCATCAAACTTTGAATGCAGGTGCATCTTGGGTTAACTCACAGCATCCAAGAAAATTAGGTCTCTCTGACCTATATTTTCCGCTTGGGTGGCTTGCATTCAAATTTACATTTTAGTTCATATCTCAATTACTATACATAGTACAATAATCTAGCTGTGCATATGCATATATCTCTGATGGTAGGTTAGCATCCAGACAAAATAAGGTCACGTTGCCCAATATTTTCCGCCTGAGTGACTTACATTCAAGTTTACGTCCGAGTTCAGATCTCAGTCACTGTACATGGTAGGATCATCTAACCTTGCATGTGCATGCATCTCTGATGGTAGGTCAGCATCCAGGCAAAATTAGGTCACTTTGGACTATATTTTACTCTTGAGTGACTTACATTCAAGTTTACGTTCGAGTTCAGATCTCAGTCACTGTACATGGTAGGATCATCTAACCTTGCATGTGCATGCATCTCTGATGGTAGGTCAGCATCCAGGCAAAATTAAGTCACTTTGGACTATATTTTACTCTTGAGTGACTTGCATTCAAGTTTACGTTCGAATTCAGATCTCAGACACTGTACATGGTAGGATCATCTAACCTTGCATGTGCTTGCATCTCTGATGGCAGGTCAGCATCCAGGCAAAATTAGGTCACTTTGACCTATATTTTCCGCTTGGGTAACTTACATTCAAGTTTACGTCAGAGTTCAGATCTCAGTCACTGTACATGGAAGGATCATCTAACCTTGCACGTGCATGCATCTCTGATGGTAGGTCAGCATCCAGGCAAAATTATGTCACTTTGGCCTTTATTTTCTGCTTGAGTGACTTACATTCAAGTTTACGTCTGAGTTCAGATCTCAGTCAATGTACATGGTAGGATCATCTAACTTGCATGTGCATGCATCTCTGATGGTAGGTCAGCATCCAGGCAAAGTAAGGTCAATTTGACCTATATTTTCCGCTTGAACGACTTACATTCAAGTTTACGTCCGAGTTGATATCTCAGTCACTGTACATGGTAGGATCATCTAACCTTGCACATGCATGCATCTCTGATGGTAGGTCAGCATCCAGGCAAAATTGGGTCACTTTGTCCTCCATTTTCCGTTATAGTGACTCACATTCAAGTTCATGTCTGGGATCAGATCTCATGTACTGTATATGGTAGGATCATCTTGCATGTGCATGTGCATGCATCTGTGATGGAAGCTCAGCATCCAGACAAAATTGGATCACTTAAACCTGCATTTTACTCAGGAATGACTTACATTAATGAATACATCCAAATTCATAGCTCAGTAACTGTACATTGTTGGTTCAGGTAACCTTGCTAATGCATGAAATTTTGATAGTATGTCGGCATCCAGGCAAAATTTGGTAGCTGCGACAAAGTGCCACAACGAGGCGAACTTTGTAATCGTTGATTACGTATGTTTATTAAATTTAATTGTAATTTGTACTCTTAATTTCTTCTCAGTAAACTTTATTTGAAAAAAAACAAAGTAGCATTGCCATATTTAGATTCCAAGTGGACAATGGCTTTTGTTTGTTATTAAAACAACAATCAAATGTTGCTGTTTGTCTTAACATGCAAATGCTAGGTCTATATTTAAATTCTTCACACATGTTTATAAGGCCATGTGACAGAATTTGTATAACAATAGCAAGTTAAGGTCAGGCCAGGCTGTTTAGCACATACTTGCGCTCTTGAAACAATACTTTTGCAAGTAATGGACAAAATCTTTATTTTTGAGGGGAAAATACTATGAATATGTTTTTCAGTTATGTATGGACTATTTTATTAAGAAATGTCACACTAAACATGTCGTTAATTTTTCTTTGATTTGTAATCAATTTTTCCCCTATTTTTATAGCCACCAAATGGACTATACATGTGGAAAAAATTTTCTGTCCAGGAAAAAACCACAACCCCCTTTTCAGGTTCAATGGTCGGTCCCTAACTCAGCCAAAAATGGCTCTTTTAACGTGCTGGCGACACAAGTGTTCGATGGAACACCCATAATTTTTTTTTATGATTGTTGTTTATTTAGACATTAATGTGTATTTATATAAAGTTTAATGATAATACATGTAGCATACATCCTTCATAGAAAAAAACCTTTAACCTGTGACTAAACCTAACTTGGGATAAATGGACAGAAAGACCCGACACTATATGCCCCCTACTATCGTACGCCGGGCATAAAAATTCTAGTCACTCTGAAAGATCATGGACGGAAACAAAATTTGGAAGTATTCTTGAATATACAATTATGCATCGAGTAAATCATATGAAATTGATTTCTGAAAGTCCTTTTCAGGATCTACTTTTTAACCCATGCATGTAACATTCGTAATCTTCAACCCCGTGCATGTAACCCTTGTATGATGGATTTCCCATGTATGTAACTATTGTAACATTCATTCCCCATGCATGTAACCATTGTAACCCTGATTCTTCATGGATGTAACCCTTGTGTCATCCACCATGTGTGTAACCCTTGTAATCTGGATTCCTCATGTATGTAACCATCGTAACCTTCATTTCCCATGCATGCAACCATTGTAACTCTCATTCCCCATGTGTGTAACCACTGTAACCCAAATTCCCTATGCATGTAACTATTGTAACCTAGCTTCATTCCCCATGTGTGTAACCCTTGTAACCTTCATTCCCCATGTATGTAACCAATTGTAACCCTGATTCTCCATGGATGTAACCCTTGTAACCTTCATTCCCCATGTGTGTATAACCATTGTAACCCTGATTCTCCATGGATGTGACTCTTGTATCCTTTATTCCCTTTGCATGTAACCTACCTATGTATAACCATTGTAACCCCGATTTCCCATGCATGTAACCCTTGTAACCTTAATTCCCCATGTATGTACCCATTGTAACCTTTACTCCCCATGCATGTAACCATACATAGTAACCTAGATTCCCCATGCATGTAACCCTTGTAACCTTCATTCCCCATGGATGTAACCCTTGTAACCTTCATTCTCCATGCATGTATCCCTTGTAACCTTCATTCCCCATGCATGTAACTATTGTAAGCTTCATTCTCCATGTGTGTAACCATTGTAACCTTCATTCCCCATGCATGTAACCATTGTAAACATCGTTCCCCATGTGTGTAACTATTGTAACCCTGATTCTCCATGCATGTAACCCTTGTAACCTTCATTCCCCATGCATGTAGCTATTGTAAGCTTCATTCTCCATGTGTGTAACCATTGTAACCTTCATTCCCGACGCATGTAACCATTGTAACCCTCATTCTCCATGCATGTAACCCTTGTAACCTTCATTCGCCATGCATGCAACTATTGTAACCCTCATTACCCATGAGTGTAACCATTGTAACCCCGATTTCCCGTGCATGTAATCCTTGTAACCTTCATTCCCCATGTATGTACCCATTGTAACCTTTACTCCCCATGCATGTAACAATGCATTGTAACCTAGATTCCCCATGCATGTAACCCTTGTAACCTTCATTCCCCATGCATGCAACCCTTGTAACCTTCATTCTCCATGCATGTATCCCTTGTAACCTTCATTCCCCATGCATGTGACAATTGTAACCCTCATTCCCCATGTGTGTAACTATTGTAACCCTGATTCTCCATGCATGTAACCCTTGTAACCTTCATTTCCCATTCATGTAACTATTGTAAGCTTAATTTTCCATGTGTGTAACCATTGTAACCTTCATTCCCCATGCATGTAACCATTGTAACCCTGATTCTCCATGCATGTAACCCTTGTAGCATTCATTCCCCATGCATGTAACCATTGTAACCCTCATTCTCAATGTGTAACCATTGTAACCCTGATTTCCCATACATGTAACCCTTGTAACCTTCATTCCCCATGTATGTAACCATTGTAACCCTGATTCTCCATGGATGTAACCCTTGTAACCTTCATTCCCCATGCATGTAACCATTTTAGTCTTTACTCTCCATGCATGTTAGCATTGTAACCTCGATTCTGTGTGTATGTAACCCTTGTAACCTGGCTTCCCCATGCATGTAACCATTGTAACCTAGATTCCCCATGCATGTAACCATTGTAATCTAGATTCTCCATGCATGTAACCACTGTAACCCTGATTCCCCATGCAAGTAACCCTTGATGCCTGGATTCCCCATGTATGTTTCCCTTTTAACCTTAACTACCCATGTGTGCAACCATTCTAACTCTTGATTCCCCATGCAAGTAACCCTTGAAACCTGGCTTCTCCATGAGTGTAACCATTGTAACCTGGATTCCATATGTATACATAAATTCCAAGGTAGCATGTACCTTTACTCTGTTTTGTAACCAATGTAACCATTAACTTAATGGAGGTTACAAAACAATACCCTTGTAAACTGGTGCACAATTTAGGACATATCTATCCAAAGATAGCATAAAAAATCGAAAAAAAATCAAAATTAATCAAAAACTAAATGCATGGTGCACATCTTCAATATATATTTAAGCATTCTTGCAAGTTTGGTTGGAAAGTACCAAGCGGTCTAGGAGGAGTTGCGGATAATGGAGGTATACCCTATGACTCCAATAAGCTAAAATGACAAAGTTCAAAAATAGCTTTAAAATCTTGGAAAACAAAAATAAAGAAAAACTAAATACATGATGCACATCTACAATATATACTGAAGCATTCCTGCAAGTTTCGTTCGAAAGTACCCAGCGGTTTAGGAGGAGATGCGGATAATGTAAAAATTTTGGAGCCATACAGACAAACAGACGGACGGACAGACGGACGGACGGACACAAGACGACGGATAGTGATCCTGCACTAGGGCAGGCGACACAAAACAATAAATAAAAAACTAAATGCATGGTGCACATCTGCAATATACAGATGGGTGCAGACGCAGTTAACATTCCAAAAAGTGCACTCAAAGTGAACTTGAAATTCACTTTTGAAGTGCATTTCGCGTTCTCTTAGCTGTTGCGAAGTTCACTTTCTTGGAATAAGTCGCTATTTTCGCGTTCACTAGTGCACTTCAAGTGCACTTGAAAGCTGTCGCGAGGATCACTACTGAAAACGATTGCATTTTTTGCGATAGCTGATGTAATAAAATACATTTCCACGTAGTGTTCTGTTTTGAAAAGCAAGTGCGACATAAATGTCTTTATACCAATATATTATGACAAAATTAAACATTAAAAACATACGAGTAAGTTGTATATGTCTCTGTCCGAAGGTATTCATGTTTCCGCTTTCCCGTTTCAAAGACAGGAAAATATTTTACAAAGACCTCGTTTTCAATGGTTCACGCTCGTAACCATTTCCTGTTTTCTAGTGAATTTTTCCCATATTTTTTTTCATAACTGGAATCCCGGCATAATATCTTACGTGAGTTATTACTATCTTTGGTACCTAACTACCGTTATATTCATGTGCAAAATATAGTTCAGTTTTGTATTATTTTTTAAAGTTGATTTAACGGCAGTTTATAAATCTTTTTGTACCCAATGGAATAATGAAATGTTTTTTTATTTGTATATGCCGAGGAGCAATGTTTTAGTTTTATTTAAGCTCTTATTTACCTTTGTCTATATTACTATGCCATCTGTTCTCATCAGCTCTCTACACTCTACGACATTATTTGATTTACCTATAGCTTCCTATTTTTTATTGTCACCCATTTGTTATATTATTCATGTTATTAAAGGTATGTAATAAATATTACGTATTTCACACAATGATTATAAATTAATACTGCCATTGTATCAAATAATTCCAGTTGAATATCTCGCATGTAAATTTAACTTCCGTCATATTAATTTTGGAAAGAGTTGTCCCTCTTTCGGTGTGCTACTGGATATTGTTAAAAATTATGCTGACCCTTCTTGATTTCTGTTTTACCATATATTTCATGGCAACTTTTGTGTTATGTACGCAATCAATGTGTTACGGATTTGAGAATAACAAAGTAACATACCCCGGAAAATGCGGAAAACATACCAGGGTTTTTATAAAATTAATCTTCTGATTTAAAAGATGACACTAAAGAATCAGTTACCCGACAGATAATTCAATAACACATCTTAGGTGGCTGTATGACGGCTACCACATGTGGCTCAGATCATGCATACTCTTCTGCAACAGTATACTGCTGGTTTGTAGTTTGCAGTTTTTTTTTTATTTCCATAAAGCAATGTATTGCGGTGTTTTAAGCTGACCATTTTCCCCCATATATGAAATAAATCAATATAATATACCGAGAAGTATGTTGGTTATTGGTTATTGATTTTTCAAAAAAAAAATTAAGAAATTAATATTTCATAATGAATGCTGGTTTTTTATTGTTCGCTGTTGGCTATTGGTTTTTCGCTGTTGGTTATTGGTTATTCGCTGTTGGTTATCGGTTATTCGAAATACGACCTCCAATCGACAAACCAACTTCACCAAAGTTCATATCTCGACCAAAAAATGTTTTTCAATATGTCTGTTAGTTATTGTTTATTCGAAATATGACCTCCAATCGCCAAACCAAGGTCACCAAAGTTTATATCTCGACCAAAAAATGTTTTTCAATATGTCTGTTGGTTATTGGTTTTTCGAAATACGACCTCCAATCGACAAACCAACTTCACCAAAGTTCATATCTATACCAAAAAATGTTTTTCAATATGTCTGTTGGTTATTGGTTATTCGAAATACGACCTCCAATCGACAAACCAACTTCAAAGTTCATATCTCGACCAAAAAATGTTTTTCAATATGTCTGTTAGTCATTGGTCATTCGCTGTTGGTTATTGGTCATTCTTTTTAAAACTTAGAATTTTGCTGTAGCTGCATACAAAAAGACAGGGATTAAACATTACAGGGATAAGACTCTTCTAGTTACGTCTGTGTAAGTTGTCATATTGAACTCGGTCGTCCTGAATACATTCGTATCCGTATCCGGACCGTTAATAAGTGGCGCCATCGAGATAGCGTGGGATCAGTCTCAAATATTACGATTTCGTGATTTTGTGAATATAAAAACAGCTATAAAGTAAATTATAGTTTCTATAACATAGCATTTAAACTAAGAGTTGCAATTAATTCCATTTTGAGAGTGTAAATGACCATATACGGGTAGAATAGTTTCAAAGCTGAGGTTTTGTTCATACTCGGCATCGATTTGTTGTAAATACCCGTGCTACATGCATTGCTCGTACCTTTCATCACTTAATTTTGCCTGGTCTTAAAGATTAATTTAACATATTTGCTGAAAATCAATTACCCTTCTGTGTACCTGTTGCTTTATTATGGAATTTTTAATATTTTCAACATTTTTTTTCAGAGCTTGAAGTTTGTGTTTATTTAAAATGTGTTGATCAACATACATGTCACATGCATCACCCGTACATTCCATCACTCATTTTTTATTGGTCCTATAGCATCCATTTTACATCTTTTCTTAAATTGAATGTCCCTACTTAGTACTTGTTGCTTTTCCTTACAAGATTAGTAATTTTATAGGCATTTTTTTCAGGGCTTGAAGTAAGTGTTTATTTCGAGTATGTGTTGACCTACGTTCATGCCGCACGCCTCATCCATACCTTGCATCACTCATTTTTTGTTTTTCCTATAGCATCCATTTAACATTTTTTGTTGAATTCAATGTCCCTACTATGTACCTGTTGCTTTTTGGTAAGATTAATTATTTTTAGGCGTTTGTTCGGGGCTTGAAGACATGGCAATATTTTCATTGATGATGAATTGAAGTTTTTAACGGAAGTTTTAAAAGACAAAATTGCTTGTGTTTTGATACAATATTTCAAGGTTTTCATTTCTTCTTCATTTGTTTAATTTTTTAAAAAGAATTGTGAAAATATAAAACAATTTAATCATGTTTTCAGTTTAATTCAACTTATTAAAACACGAAACTACGCGACTTTTAATTGCCTACTTGCTCCGTACGTGTGTCCAGATTTATTTTGGTTTGGTCGAAGTGACATATCCCTGTAATGTATAGTCCCTGAAAAAGGTCAATATTTTAAGTTTGACGGTAAAATCTTAAAATTTTTAAAGTCAAAATTTTAAAATTATAAAGTCAAATATTTGAGCATTACTTCTTTCAGTCAGTCCTTAATACAATTCCGTAAGTTTCAGACAATTATGTGTATTTCGAAATTTGTCTTGAAAATTTACATAACATGAAACCTTAGTTTTGAATAATGATAAATCTGGGTTCATCTTGTTGTAAGCTATTATAAGAAACTGACATTTGACCTTGACCTCAAATTGAAGATCATTGAATAAGGACCCCTATGCAAAAGACTCCATATCTTTATAATTGATAGTTTTTAATTTATATGTAAAAAACTGAAAGTTAGTGATTTTACAAATGACCTTTACCTTTGACCTAAACCTCAAATTGAAGGTCGTTGATCAAGAATCTTTTTACAAAAGACCTGACGTCTTTATAATTGATGGTTTTGATAGTTTTTACGTTATATGTAAACCCCTAAATTTCATGACCTTGACATTTGAATTTTACCTTAAATTGAGGTCATTAATCAAGGACCCTTTTGGTAAAGAATTGATAGTTTTAAGTTATATGTAAAACACTGAAATTTTAACTATTTTTAGGAGGGGTAACTTTTAATATTTATAATTAGATAAATCTAAACCATATGATAAAAATAGATCTTGATGAGATATACAATTTCCCATATAATGTCGGCTTTTGTCTAGTATGGTTTTAGAAAATAACTAATTATAAGCTCAAGGTCATAAGTCAAGGGCCTTTGACCTTGAAAAAAAATTAGATGTACAATAATAGACGTAAGTTATATGGAGGTTGTCACTAGTGTCTTCGGCTTATGGTTTAGGAGTTAGAACAGTTACTTGAGTGCGTAAAATATTCAAATGGCAATACCTCACATCAGAAGTCGTTGAATCTTTTCGGTCAAAAAGTAACAGAAATAGATCATGTGACAACAAAAATTTTTCAAATTATACTTGATCAGCTATATCTTACGGTTTTGAGAATCCGCGATAACAAGGTTTTCTGGTATCGGGTAGATAACTCCGTTAAGAAAAAGTTTTTGCTCAAAAAGTGACGCTTGTTACAGGTTGAAATGCAACCGCCATTACATGCAAAACATGAAAGTGACATGTCGCGAAACAAAATTGCGGCACGAGCAAAAATTGGCGGGAAAAAAAAGAGAAAATAAGAATAATAATCAGAACAATAAATATTTCTACAGAAAGGTGAAAGACCTAATAATAATCAGAGCAATAAGTAGTCTTTCCATGGAAAGGTGAAAAGACCCAATAATAATCAGAACACTAAGTAATGGTCTTTCCACGGAGAGGTGGCAAGACTTAATAATCTTAAGAATTGCTTTAAGGTTTTTCCGAAGTTTTGGGAAAGATCTTGATAATAATAATCAGAAAAATAGCCAAAGGTCTTCCCATATCGCAAATGAAGGAAAGACCTAAAACTTATCAGAACAAAAACTAATATCTTCCCATATTGCAAGCGATGGAAAGAACATAATCAGAACAATAACCAAAGATCTACCCATATCGCAAGCGATTGAACATGAACCAAAAGTGGGTCTTTCCACGCAAAATATATCATTTCCTTAGTTGAAAACAATTAACGTTTTTAAAAATCTAAATATGATTTAAGTTACTTTAAAAATGACGTTTCCTGACGTTTCTATGCTATACGAGCTTTTAAATACGTTTTGAATTGAAATAATAGAAAAACGTCTAAAAATGTCACACACGATATGTGAGAAATGGAGTTTTTTTTGACATTTTTATGTTGTCCATGCATTTCTTGTCATTTTAAAAAGAAATCAATTGACATCATCTAAAAACATCATTTTCGTTGCGAAAAATAGACGTTTCATGACGTTTTCATATTTCATGCCCTTTCTAATGAATTTAAAGTTTAAATTGGCTCAAAACGTCTATAAACGTCAATAAATACCATCCGGGATAAGCAACTTCCGACTTTGCACGTATTTCCTGATAAACGTCACAAAAATAGCTTAAAAACCTGCAAAAAGCACTATTCTCATGACTTTACAAATGACCTTGACCTTAAATTGAAGGTCATTGATGAAGGATCCTTTTGCAAAACACCCTGCGTCTGTCTTTAGAACTGATAGTTTTTTTCACTTATCTGTAATAAAAGAAATCTTAACTAATTTTAGGGGAGGTAACTTTTATAATGAAACACAGCAACCAGAGATTGCACATCCCCACGCTCCCAGCAAAGTGGATATACACAAATTCGGAAATCCACAAAATTTTAAATAGTGCCCCCATGAATGACCATATAAATTGTCTTTTAGTAAGCAATATAAATATCTATTGTTAGGGTGGGGATCTCAACCAGTTTTGAGATCATTTACAATATCTGAAATGAGGGGATGGGGAAGACCCCTAGGTATGACCATGTAACTCATCTTTTAATGAGAAATACAAATATATATTGTTAAGGGGTGGGGATTTCTACTACCCCGGGGGTGACCATTGAACTTGTCTTCTCATGCCCATTGAGAATATATATGGTTTAGGGATGGGGATCTGTACTGTTTTTGAGATACCTTGTAATTTTCATAATGAGGGGGTGGGACCGACCCCGGGGGTGACCATGTAAATTGTCTTGTCATGCCGAGTAAGAACATTTATGGTTTAGGGGTGGGGATTTCAACTTTTTTTTATATATCTTGTAATTTTCTAAATGAGGGGGTGGGGCCGACCCCCGGAAAGGACCATGTAACTCTTTTTTAATATGGAATAAAATATATAGAACTGATCTCACCATATTTTGAGATTTTACATATTAGGGTATAGCCCCACCCCCAGGCAAAATTCAAAATTCCAAAACCTTTGACACAGACAACTCCCCAAGTGTTACTAGTGTACCTGATTTCGTGTTTCTATCTTCCACGGTGTAGGAATAGTTCTTGGACAATCGTTTTTTAGACATTTTCTAACAATTTAGGGAATTGCCCCTAGGGGCGGGACCAAAATTTTGATACCGTCTTTAAACTTGGGAGAGGCAATATAAGTAGTGACATAAGTTCCAATATCCTAGCTGTAACCCTTTTGGAGATATCTTGAAATTCGTTTTTAGCTCATAATTTGGCCCCAAGGGGTTGAATTCCAATTTTTAGGGGTCTATTTCCTAGTGGGTCATATACTCTTTCATAATGCCAAATTCCAAGCTTCTATAATTTACGGTCTCAGAGATTTCCCTTGCCACTATGGACATACGTACGCCCATGCAAAATGGTACGCCCGTACGTATGTACGGACGGAGTGTATTACATGATCCCCCCGCTTTCGCTAAACAGGTGATAAAAATACGGTTAAATAACTTCAAACCAGATGGTAAATATAGATCTTGATAAAATATACATTTTCACATTTTCCCATATTGTCTGCTTCTGTCTAGTATTGTTTTAGAGAAAATCTTAACTATAAGCTCAAGGTCAATTGTCAAGTCAAAGATCACCTATGACCTTCAACAAATTAGATGTACTATAATGGTCCTACGTTTTTTAGAGGTTCGCTCAAGTCTCTACGGCTTACTTTTTACAAGTTGGAACAGTTACTGCAATCCGTTTTGTATTTAAAAGGCAATAACTATATTAAAAAGTTGTTTAATTTTTTTCGGTCGAAACACGATAGAGTTTTGTCATGACATTTTGAACATCCTTTATTTCTTACTCCGTAAGAAAAAAGAGTTCGCTTTCAAAATGCGACTTTTAAAAGCAGAAAGTCTAACCGATATCTCATACCAAATATTAAAACGACATGTTGGTACATAATGAAATTAGAAGAAAAAGGTTGGTGAAAGAAACTAGAGGCTCCCAGGAGCCTGTAATCGCTCACCTGGCAAACATTTGCCGAGAACAAGTAGACATAAAAACCATTAGACTTAACTACATGGATAATCTTACATTTGTAAGTTACAGACTTTGTTTAACTGAGTTTTGCTGAGACAGGCATTTTGGTTGGCAGATAGCGTCATTGGATATAATTATGAAAAGGACATACATAGTGATCATTCCACAAAAGTCTGGGTCCAATTGATAGAGTTATTCCAGAATGAATAAAATTTCAATGAAATTCCCACAGGGTCCTTTGTAAAACTAAGTTCCACTTTGGGTCCATTTCGGAGTGACCATTCCACCAAAGTTTGGTTTCAATTGAGTGAGTATTTCCAGAAAAAAAAATTCAATGAAATTCCCGTAGGGTCCTATGTTAAACTAAATTTGGCCTAGGCGGTCATCTTGGTTGGCGAAAGGGGTCATCGGACACAATTCTGAAAAGGGCCTTCCTAGTGACCATTCTACCAAAGTTTGGTTCCAATTGACAGAGTAATTCCAGAATAAAAAAAATCAAAAAATTCCCATAGGGTCCTTTGTTAAACTAAGTTCGGCTTAGGCGGCCATTTTGGTTGGCGGATGAGTTTCATCGGATATAGTATTGAAACTGACCAACCTAGTGACCATTCCACCAAAGTTTTGTTTCAATTGAGTGAGCAGTTCCAGAAAAAAAAATTCAATGAAATTCCCATAGGGTCCTATGCTAAACTGAATTCGGCTTTGTTGGCCATCTTGGTTGGCGGAAGGGTCATCGCACACCTTTCTGAAAAGGACCCTCCTACTGACCATTCCACCAAAATTTGGTTCCAATTGACAGAGTAATTCCAGAATGAAAAAAATTCCAATAAAATTCCCTTAGGGTCCTATGTTAAACTAAATTCGGCTGTGGCGGCCATCTTTGTCAAAGGTCGGAAATGCCGGACACAATTTTTGAAAAAGACCACCACAGCACCATTTTAGCAAAGTTTAGTTAAGATTTTAGCGATATTTTTTAAAGAAGAAGATTTTCAAAATTCATCCCCTTTTTTCTATTTTTAGCCTGGCGGCCATATTGGTCGCAGGTCAGGGTCATCGGACACAATTTTGAAAAGGGACCACCCAAGGATCATTTCAGTAAAGTTTGGCTTGGATTGGCTTTATAGTTTCAGAGGAGAAGATTTTTGAAATTTCATCTCCAATTTTTTCTATTTTTAGCCTGGCGACCATCTTAATTTGAGGGCGGGGTCATCGGACACAATTTTGAAGGCGGACCATCCAAGTACCATTCCACCAAAGTTTTGTCAAAATTGGCCCAGTGGTTTCAGAGAAGATGAAAATATGAAATGTTTACGGGCGACGGACAACGGACGACGGACGCCAAGTGATGAGAAAAACTCGCATGGCCTTTTAGGTCAGGTGAGCTAAAAAGGAATAATTACAATAATTGAATAATAATAATCAGAAAAATAATCAGAGGTCTTTCCATATCGCAAGTGATGGAAAGATTTAATAATAATACAAATAATAAGAACAATAATTACAAGACTTTCCACAACAAAAGTGGATATACTTAATAACCAGAGCAATATCTATAGGCCTTTCCACGGAAAAATCGAAAGACCTCATTACGATATAAAGGTCTTCCCACGTGGGAAGGATTGAAAGACCTACGTGAACAGTTGATGTTCTTTCCAGTTCTGACTTTTTTTCACCAGCCTATCTTTTAAATTTACGTAAAGAAAATGAAAAAAACGTTTTATCAATTTAAAAGCAAGAGGCACAAAACATTTTTTTTGTTGCTTTAAATCAATGCACGTTTTGGACATTCCACTGTTAGAAAGAAACTCCATTCCATTATAACGAAGAATCGTTTAAAAACGTCTTAAACATCGGTAATCCTGCGGATTAGGGCATATAAGCTACTGTATCTTATTTACAGACCTTGGTTCGTATAATTGAACAATCAAACGGACGAACGAACGAACGGAAAACGAAGTGCAAAAAAACGAAAGAAGTAATAATTAAACGCACGAAAAACGAAAAGAGCGTTCGTTTCTTCGCTCGTTTGGTTTGTTCCTTCGTTCGTTTGGTTCGTTCGTTCTTTCGATTAGTTTCGTTCGTTCGTTCGTTTCGTTCGTTCGTTAGTATCGTTCGTTCGTTCGTTTCCTTAAAACTAATAGCATTCACTTGTTGATTTCCGGAAACGATCAAATCGTTCTTCAGTAATATTCGTAAACATTAAGATCGTTCGTGCAATCGTCCGTGACTTTCCGTAAATGTTCAGAGCGTTTGTGAGTTCGTTCGTTTGCTTCCGTAAAACACCGAAATTACATAACCGTTCGTTCGGTTATTTTCGTGAACGATTCAGATCATCATTCGTAATTTTCCGTAAACGAACGAATGAAATAAACAAACGAATGAATCAAACGAATGAACGAACAAATGAACGAAAGATCGAACGAACGGAGCAAACGAACTAACGAACGACCGGAAAATGATTTGTAAACAAGCGGAAAACGAAATTAACGAACGAAAGCTTTGTTAAGTTTTACGATTCAAGGTGTAAAAAAATGGTAGAGGTATTGTCTCCACCTACCATATAACGGTTAATATGGATAAAAATCTGTAAGCGCAAGCCGGTAGACCCAAACATGATAACTACTTTTCTACTTGCACTACAATTAAAATTTTTTGTATTTTTCTTACGGGTCTAGGCAGTATCAGCTATATCTCATCTGAAAGGTATTGCCTGCCTCTGGATCCTATAAAATGGCCACTATAAAAAAATCTGGGAGACGTACACTCCATTAAAATTTCCTGGTATTTTTCTTTTGGGTCTCGGGCATATGAGCTATATTTCATTTTAGATGTATTACCTACACCTACCTCCCAAATAAAGGTTAATATTGACAAAAGCCTGGGAGTGCCTTGGAGTGCAAACCGGTAGATCAACACATGGCACCTACTTTTCCGACTTGCACTCAAGTAAAATTTTCCTACGGATCTAGAGCATATAAATCATATCTAATATGAGAGGTATTTTTTTACTCTACCTCCAAGGTAACAGTCAATATGAAGAAAAGTCAGAGAGAGCCAGCCGGTAGACCTTAACACGATGCCAACTTTTTCGACTTACACTTCAATAAAATTTTCTAGTAGTTTTCCTACCGGTCTTGAGCATATGATCTTTATCTGATATGAGAGATATTGCATATTTCTACCTCCCATATAAAGGCCAATATGGAGAAAAGTGCAGGAGAGCTAGCCGGCAGACAAAAACATGATACCTATTTTTCGAATTTCACTCCAATAAAATTTTTTAGTATTATTTCTAAGGATCTAGGACATACGAGCTATATCTCATATGAGAAGTATTGTCTGCCTTTACCTACTACAAAATGGAAAATATGGAAAAGTTTTGTAGAGACAGCCGGCAGACCAAAAATAATACCTACTTTTTTGACATATAATCTAATAAATTTTGTTGTATTTTTTCTACGGATCTAGGACATATAAGCTATATCTAATATGAGAGGTATTGTCTGCCTCTACCTCCAATATAATTGCCAATGTGGAGAAGTCTGAGAGACCCAACCAGCAAACCCATCCATGACACCTACAATGTACTTTTTGACTTACACTCCAATAAAATTATCTTGTATTTTTCCCATGAGTCTAGGGCATATGAGCTAAATCTAATATGAGACTTATTTGCTGCCATTCCCTCCCATATGACTTCAATTATGAAGAAAAGACTAAATGGCCAAGCCGACAGACCCAAACATGATACCTACTTTTTCGACTTACACTCCAATACAATTTTATAGAATTTTTCCTATGGGTCCAGGGCATATGACATAAATCTCACATGAGAGGTATTGCCTGCCTCTTCCTCCCATATAACGGACAATATGGCGAAAAGTCTTGGAAAGGCATCCAGCAAACCCAAACATGATACCTACTTTTTCGATTTACACTCCAATAAAAATATTCTGGTTATTTGCTATTGGTCTAAGGCAGATGACCTATAAAAATTATACCTACTTTTTCGACTTACACTTCAATAAAATTTTCTTATAGTCGCCCTATTGGTCTAGAGCATATGAGCTATATCTCATATTTGGAGTATTGCCTGCCTCTACCTCCCTTATAAAAGCCAATACGAAAAAAAAGTCTGGGAGAGCCAGCAAGTACACCCAAATATGATCCCTACTTCTTTGACCTACACACCGATAAAATTTTCAAGTATTTTTTTCTAAGGATCTAGAGCATATAAACTATCTTATATGAGAGGTTATTCTTTCTCTACTTCCCATATAACGGTTCCTATGAAGACAAGTCTGGGAGACCAAGTCGTCAGACCCAAGCATGATACTTACTTTTTTGACTTACACTCCAATAAAATTTTCTAGCAATTTGACATATGAGTTAAAATAATAAAATTTTCTAGCATTTTTTCTTCTGGTCTAACGCTTATAAACTATATATGTCATATGGGAGGTATTGCCTGCCTCTACCTCCCATATGGCGACCAATTCGGAGAAAAGTCTGGGAGGGACAGCCTGCAGACCCGAACATGATACTTAGTTTTTTTTACTTATGCTTAAACAAATTTTTTTAGTATTTTTCCTACGGGTCTAAGGCATATGAGGTATATCTCATATTTTAGGTATCTTTTGCCTCTAAATCAGATATAACGGCCAAATTGAAGATGGGTCTGGAAGAGCCCGCCGATCTAGGGCATACGAGTTAAAATAATAACATTTTCTAGCATTATTTCGTCGGGTCTAAAGCTTATAAGCTATAAATGTCATATGGGAGGTATTGCCTGCCTCTACCTCCCATATGACGACGAATTCGGAGAAAAGTCTTGGAGGGACAGCCGGCATGATACCTAGTTTTTCGACTTATGCTTAAACAATTTTTTTTAGTATTTTTCCTACGGGTCTTAGGCGGTATCTTTGGCCTCTTACTCCCATGTAAAGCCCAATTTAAAAAAAAAAGTCTGGGAGAGCCCCCACACCCCCTGCAGACCCAAACATGATACGTATTTTATCGACTTACACTACAATAAAATCTTCGAGTATTTTTCTTGCGGGTTTAATCATATGAGGTACATGTATGTCTCAAATGAAAAGTAGTGCGTGCTTCTACTTGCCAATATGGAGAAAAGTCGGGGAGACGCAGCCGGTAGACCCAAACAAGATAAATTGTACCTATCTTTTCGACTTATACTCCAATAAAATGTTCTAGTATTTTTCCTACGGGTGTAGATCATATTATGTATACCTCATTTGAGAGGTATTACCTGCTTCTACATTTACCTTTAAATTTTGACCCATAAGCAGCATCCAATGGAAGTTTTTTTTTCATGATTCAAGTAAGTATTACACTGTATTATCTGCTTTTGATATACCAAGGAAATTTTGATTTTTTATGATATGTGTGTATAAAAATAGAAGAAACTGTTACATAATTTATATTTCATGCTTTTTTTTAAATTGATTTAAATAAACCTGAGTTTTGGGAAAAAAAAATGTTTTTCTTTTGTTTTTTTTTTAATTTGTACATTTTTCTGCTTATGGCACCTATTTCTTCGAGTGTCCTTTTTTGACTTGATATCTTATCATTCGCAATTAAACATCTGTAATTGGTCTCTTACTGTTATAGATATTATAGCATTCTCTATTATTGTATTATAATATACTGTATATCAGGAGAAAACAACATAACGGAAAGAGGAAAGGGAACGACAAGACCATAATTGAAAGTTCGATGATTTATGTAGTAAATGTTACAAAAAACGGTAAAATACTAGTACTTTATTGTTTGTCCAAAGACTTTATAATTGTTTGGGTTTTGACGTCATGATCACGTAACCAAACTGAAGAAAAATGACCAAATTGTACCGAACTGGTGAAAAAGCCAAGTATTGGAATATTAATTTGAAAATTTAAGTATGTCCGGCAACGTAGACCATCATTGTCAGTTTATAAGTCATATTAAGACGGTCATTCATGTGTAATATTGTGGTAATCTACATAGGTGGAGGTAAATGGTAAAACAATCAAATTAAAACTGCTCTTATTTATTGTTTTTTTTTAAATTCCGATAATTCGCTGAATTTATGACGTCATTATGACGTAACTTATCCAAAATTATGTCAGTTTGTGTTAAATGTGAGAGAAACTATATCTTTACGTCTTTTTAAAACACGTATGATTAAATATCTTTAAGTCTATTTTCTGAATGAAATGTGGGCCAAATAAAGACTTTCTGTACTTTGCCCTGTGATAAACCTGTGGTTTAATCCTTTGCTCTGTTTGAGCAATAAAATACTTTAAAACTAAAACCAAAACAACCATTTAAACAGAAATCACAATACTAGTTCTACTCACAATAAATCAATCGTTATCTATTTCTTTATTAACTCACAATAATGCACATACATATTAATTTTTTATAACAATATATATTCGGACTTACAGATCCATAAATTCATTTCTTTTCTTTATTATGTTAATTACAGGAGGTTTATCATCTAAAATAGGTGTTAGTAACAAAAAATGATTATAAATAAATAAACAAAATATCCAACTTATTGTTAATTTATTTTCTGCATATGCGCATTTCGACAACTTATGTCTCATTCATTTCCAATTAAATGTGCTTGTTGTGATTATCTAACGTGGACACCATTGGATACTGTTGCAAGGAAGATTTGCAAAATTTATTTGTATGAATGTTACTATGGTTTACAGCCGGTACAACATAGTCAATGATAAATGGGTAAAAATTTTATCTACGAAGAAATATTTTGTTCAGAAATTTGTTCTTGCTTTAATGTCAACAAAATCGTTCACGAATATATACAAAAAATCGTTCACTTACCCTTTTTCCAATTGACAATCGTTCACGACCATATGTCCCGATTAACCAAACAGTTCCACTATAAAAAAGTATTAATTTGACCTAACTTATGTGTAGAAATGAATTGAAATATTTCTATAAACGATAACCACAACCGGATTATCCGATAACAAAATAATTATTCGACCGTGTTGAAGGCAACAATTTATAGTTCTTCCAAATTGCAAAAACGCCTGCTTTAAACTATTTAAAACAAATCTGAACACAAACTGCTTTTGATTTTATCTTAAAGTCGGTTTCAGTTCCTTTAGATAATATACTTTGTCGTCTAGCGGCATAACCAATGAACCAAAATCCTCAAACATTTATGTAATTTTCCTTTATTTTCAAGAAAAAAAGATTTTAAAACTTTTCACATTATATTCCTCTGGGACTTTATTTGGCCATTTAATCTGGACTCGTTCACTTTCGGGTGACACCAGGATACCCAATCAATAGCGTTTACATACCATGCTTCATTCTTAACCTATCAGCCTTAGGATACACATGTGTTAGTTTTAATTAAATACGTGAAACTTTGTCCTTATTACATTAATATAATTGTAAAACAGTTTATATTAAGAATCTGCTTTGTTTTAGCTAATCAACATTTATATTTAAATAATCATTATTAATATTGGCATCAGCATTAATCGAACATGCCGTATCGATACGAGTGGACCTTTTAAAGTGTCCAGCTGATCCCCCTTAAAATGGTATACTCCAATACTTTAATTTTTTTATCTTGTCGTTAAAATTTCACAATTCTTCCCATGAGTACAGAAATACTGGATAAACCAAAAATTAAAATAATGGTATTATTAGAAGTGTATAGTAATTTCTAATATATAGTCGAAATTTCGACGTGTAATTTTTATGGATAAGCTCAGCCGTGGCATTTTTCTATTATCTAAAGCAACTGAAACCGACTTCATAAGAAGGAAACAATAATGAAAGGTATTTTGTCTTTTATCAAATACGATGAAGTTTCTGTGTAAAAAGGAAAATATTAGGAGGAAAATTGAAAATACTTTGCTCGGTGTTACACTTTGAGGAAGCATATATTTAATTTTGTTATATAAGTTCACTAGTTGTCAATCCCATAAACGTACGTTCTCGGTATGGGTTTACCTCGGATAATGGTTCTCGTGTATCGAGTTTACTGCGGATATATATCGTCGTAAATGCTGCAGACGAAAAGGAAGTCGTTTTACTTGGTAAGACTTATCTACAGTTTGTTAAATATGTAATTATAGTTTTGGATTACAAATATCGTTTTCAAGCGTCATTTTACAAAAATTTTAAGAGAAATTTAATCAAAATATACAGAATTGCAATAATACATGGAATCTTGGAAAATGTTCTTCCTTTGTTGGCCAGAAGTGTACTGTATGCCTTTCAAATCGGATCACACACAGATCATATTTACATCCCATCTTTGGAACAGCCACTGACAATTAAAAGATATGTACGCGATATTGTTTTTATAGTTCTTTTACTGCGGAAAATAGTTCATTTACTTCGGATGAGAAACACATTTTGTCAAAGGTGTATTTGCTGTAAGGGTCTTATTTGGCACCCAATTTAGACAAAAAAATTAAAATCGCATCGAGACTATCATTCCTTTTGCATTTAAAAGTTAAAACGTTTTAGTTACACTAACAAAATTCATTTTTTCATAATTCTAACATGTAAATGGTTTTTCAGGCCTTCAAAGTTTCCATATTTGAGCAATTTCAGTATAATTAGTTAAAAACAGCTAATTTCAAGGCAAAGTTTTGGTCTAAAAACTATGAGCGCAGAGGGCTACCACTTTATTCTCTTTTGTATTTAATTTCCCTTTACAAAACACAAAATATATACAAGAATCAGTGTGGTAGGCCTTTGCGCTCTATATAAACTATGACAAAATACAGCCTGGAATCGGCATTTTCTAAGGTATTTTACAAAAGAGCTTCATTTTTTGGCAACTTTTGACGACCCAAATTTCTACAGTGCTGCAAAACTTATCAAAAATATTATCAATTTCAATATCTTGAATGTCTTCTGATATATTTTTACCATGTTTTCAATTTCCTTTTAGCCCATTTAGACACAGCAAACCCGTTATTTGTGTTAATACAAAGACAGGGATATCCTAAATGTTGTTTTTCCTCTATTTTTACATCTTATAAATCGTATTTCAATTTGTAAAGAAAGTTGTGTTTGTTTACGTTGTATAATGACTGTTTGAAAGGTTTTATAATATATAAATAAATATTTCCTAGGTCTGTACATGATACATGTTGAATTTAATTATATTCAAAGTTTTTTTTTCCATTTTTAGATGGAGATATACTTCGTTTTATGATCTGACATTTACATTTGACTGAAAGACACTAACTTACCAAATAATTACTCTAGTATAAGATTAGCTATGCTAGGGTATCAAGAAGAAAAGGCATTACTGAAAGGAAATACTCAGCATTAAATTGGTCTAGAAAAAAACTTACTAGGCCAAAGCGCAGATTTTGACGAAAAGACGCAGACGAAACTATGAAAACATAAGCATTGAAATTAAATTNCCCCCCCCCCCCCCTTAAAATAAAAATTTAAATTTACAAAATAAAAAAAAAACTATTTCAAAATATTTTTGTTAATTCATATGCCCTTTAACACTTCTCAATTTTTGTGTTTTTGTCACTTTGTATTTTAGAAGAAGGACTTTGACGAACACTTCTTCTTAATTTGGCATATCCATTTAGCTCCTTTCAGTTTAAGAGAAAGAACCTTTTCAAGCAACATATGAACTGATATGGGAAGTGCCAATTTCCTGAAAAGAAAAGTTTGGTGTGTTCCATTTTTGAGTTTTTTTCCTTAGAAAATATTCGGTTTAGGACAAAAATGGAGAAACAGAAACAATAATAAGCTGAAGCCAGTTTACTCTCATTCATAAATAGCAATGATGAATATAGAAATTGGCTGATTCGGGACAAAATTGTATTTCTTAGATATATTTTATATGGCTCATCACTCCTCCGACTTTTCCAGTTAAATGATATTACACGTGTCAATACAACAGGTAGATACATGTATTTTAAACTATTATATCGGACATGTCTTTGTAGAAATGAAAAGAAAATAAAAACGTCAGGGTAGGCTTTAGACACGCTGTCGTCTTAATTTTGCTAAAATTGATATAAAAGTCCAGAATGACAGCTTCTTCAGCAAAACTAAAAATTAAAATGAAAATCCATTGCAAAGCTTTGACAATGACAAAATTGTCTTGTTAGCAATCTGACATTCGTTTTATCTTTGGGATGTCTTTGTACTTAGATAAAACTTTCAGTTCAGCTTAAGAGGTCAGATGTACTGGACAAATTAAATGAAATCCTGATCTAAAATTTAAAATAGAATTTGTGCGAGTTTTACTTCTCCAAAGCTTAGAAATTATATTGCTGTCCATTGCTTGCTTGTGAGAATTCGCTCCTCGCTCCTATTTTTTTCTCTCTCTAAAATCACTATATCTAATAATTCCATGTAAAGTTAATTTTTTGGATCTCAGACTATATTTTAAAGAAAATGATGGGGAAGAGGGGTATTTATATTTATCTATTTATTGCTTAAGAAATAGTAATGAGACAGATTTTTCCATTTAACATTACAAAAAGTGACAAAAAGAGATTAGGGACGTGATTTTTTGTTTTTATTTTGGGGATGTAACAATAAAAATAGTCGATGAGGCACCCGCAGAGAAGAAATGAGGGAAGACCTGAAAATAACTTAAATTAATGTTTTATGGCCTAACATATATTATCAATGTATTACAACACTGATACAAAACTTTTTGAATTGGTTTAATGAAGAGTGTATTCGCAATTACATGACGGAAAAAACGGTTGTTAAGGTATGCAGCCTTTATCATTAGCTTTCAGAAAAGATGAAAAAAACTAGTTTATCAGCAACAGCGAGACGTTTTCTCTATTTGTTGGAAACCACCTTTGGAAAAAATTTTGTCAAATTATTGTTAAGGACGAATATGGAAGATATGACAAATTATCTTAGAGTGATTGAAAAATTCTTAAATACAATATATGTAAAACCATTTTCAAAAACTGCAATATGAGATTCAGACTGTCTGTCCAACAGGTCTAAGTTGTAGTTTTCTTTAGTAGCTCTGCCCTTTAAAAAAACTACATATACTAGCAAACAATGTAGATCATTGGAACCATATGATTCAATCTGGTGCATACACCATGTGATAGAATCTCAAAATTTCAAAGCAACACTTGTTTTATATAAGAATTTCTGGTTTTTCCTGTATTATACACTAACTAGCACTACCCTGTTTAAAGGAAGGAGACACCAAGATCAAATGCAGCGACAACCATTGTAAGGAGTTTCAAATGAAAGTCAGTCTTTAAAAAAGAGGCATTTACATCTCAAATAAACAGCAAAAAGAGAAAAAAGCGAAAACAAAGACATTATCAAGAACAACCAAAAAACAACAAAACAAAACAAACAAAAAAAACCCCAACACAAACAAAAGAGGACAAAGTAAATCAGAACATCACCCTACAGTTCAGGATTTCTAAGATAAAAAATCGAAGCAAGCGGAAATTTTAGGAATGGCGTCGATGAGAAACTAAAAACATTTGTTAACTTCGTTCACTAAAGCTATAGGGACTTGGTTGTAAAGAACTCTATGTCACATCATCAACTTTTTCTTTAAATTCAGAAACTTGTTGGTTGTTGATTTTCTGTAATATCAATAAAATTCGGACAGAATGAAATGTGTCAAATGAAATGGATATGAATTCAACTATGACCATTATATATATCACACTTCAAGAAAGAGTATAGCTGGCTTTATAATGCATGGAAAATTCTAATTACCAAAACTGCAAAATTTGCCTATTTTATGTCATTTTTTCTTAATCTTGCGTCCGAGTCCATTGAAATGACTTGCATATGAGAACTCAGTCGTATGAGTACTGCTTACTCTCTAAAAAGACCTTGAATCTTGCGTACAAAAATGGGTTAATCCCATTATAATGTTTACGCAAGTTTAAAAAAAATTGATGGTTTTGCAATTATTTCTAATTTTCAAAATAAATGGCTGATAAATCTTTGTTTTCTTTCATTTATATACAAGAAATCCAAGACCATTGAAGAGAAAATTCATATAATTGTCCAAAAATAGTAATGGTGCATTACATGATACCCCACCTCGTTTCACAAAATTTCAATTTAAAGTGGCATAACTCTAGATCCCTGTGTACTTCTAAACCCAAAATTATCCTTGGCCTCTGTGTTTTATGGCAACTTACATACCAAATTAGAGGACAGTATTTCATTTCATTCACAAGTTATCAGTCGGAAACCCAAAAATTCGCAATATTTCAAAGTTTAAAGGGGCATAACTCCAGCACACCTTACACCTCAGAACCCAAATTCGAACTTGGCCTGTGTTTTGTGGTTAACAAGATACATACCAAGTTTGAAGACAAAATATTATTTCATTCACAAGTTATCAGTCGGAAACCCTAATATTTGAAAAATTTCAAAGTTAAAAGGGGCATAACTCCAGAACTCCTTGCACTCTGAACCCCAAATCGAACTTGGCCTGCGTTTTGTGGTAAACAAGTCACATACCAAGTTTGAAGATCTTATGTTATTTCGTTCACAAGTTATCAGTCGGAAACCTTCGGGGGACGGACGGACGGACGGACGGACACACGGACGGGCTGACGGACGGGCAGACAGAGGGACGGACACACGACTGAGGGTAACACATAATACCTCGCCACTTCATGTGGCGGGGTATAAAAAGAGGAACGGAAAATCATATTTCTAATCACAGATACATTTCCCTGTATAAAGCATGCTGTGTTGTGGCATACCCTTCATTTTCACTTGTTTTGGTTTAAATGTGTTCAGTTTCTCATCTTTAAATCATAAACAAATTCCAACAAAAGAGTTTCAAACCAGAAGTGTCGTGAATATGGTTCAGAGTCACATTTAATTCTCATACAGTAATAGACATTAAATACCTTTAAGTTGACGTCAATTTTTTTTTTTTGCAAATTCCTCATATTCAATTGGCCTTAAAGATAGTAACATTTTAATAAAGTACAAAAAGATGTATTGCAGGTCCAATTTTCTCGTGCTACAACAAAACATGAAAATTTTCGCAATTTTGATATCAATGGGAAGTCCTTACGTAATCTATCACATAATGTATGCACTAGATTGAATCATATGGTTCCAAGAATCTTTATTGTTTGCTAGTACATGTAGTTTTTTTAAAGGGCAGAGCTACTAAAGAAAACTTCATATTAGACCTGTTGGACAGACAGTCTGAATCTCATATTGCAGTTTTTGTAAATGGTCTTACATGTGTTGTATTTAAGAATTTTTCAATCACTCTAAGATAATTAGTATTATCTTCCATATTCGTCCTTTAGAATAATTTTTTGAATATTTTTTCCTAAGGTGGTTTCCAACAAATAGAAAAAACGTCTCGCTGTGGCTGATAAACAAGTTTTTTAAGTTTTACTGAAAGCTAATGTTAAAGGCTGCTTACCTCACCAGCCGGTTTTTTCAGTTATGTTATTGCGAATACACTCTTTATAAAACCAATTCAAAAAGTTTTGTATCAGTGTTGTAATACATTGATAATATATGTTAGGCCATAAAAAATCATTCTTTTTTTATTTCAGGTCTTCTCTCATCTCTTCTCTGCGGGTGCCTCGTCGACTCTTTTTATTGTTACATCACCAAAATAAAAACAAAAAATCACGTCCTTAATCTCTTTTTGCCACTTTTTGTAATGTTAAAATGGAAAAATCTGTCTCATTACTATTTTTGGCAATAAAAAGATAAATATAAATACCCCTCTTCCTCATCATTTTAAAATATAGTCTCAGATCCAAAAAATTAACTTTACATGGCCTTATTAGATATATAGGTTTTTAGAAAGAGAAAAAAATAGGAGCGAGGAACGAATTCTCACAAGCAAGCTATGGTCAGCAATATAATTTCTAAGCTTTGGAGTACAAATTCTATTTTAAATTTTAGACCAGGATTTCATTTCATTTGTCCGGTACATCTGACCTCTTAAGCTGACTTGAAAGTTTTATCTAAGTACAAAGACACCCCAAAGATAAAGCAAATGTCAGATTGCTAACAAGACAATTTTGTCATTGTCAAAGCTTTGCAAAGGATTTTCATTTTAATTTTTAGCTTTGCTGAAGAAGCTGTTATTCTGGACTTTTTATATCAATTTAGGCAAAATTAAGACGACAGCCTGTCTAAAGCCTACCCTGACGTTTTTATCCCTAGATTGTTTGGGATACGCGTTTTACGTGTCAGTAGTTAAATTTTGAAATGGAATAAGAAATGGATTTAAAGTCAAAACAACAAAACTCGGCAATTAATTTATTTTCTTGTTCTTCGTTTACTGATAGTTGCTATTCGAGTAAACCTTTATTAGCTGGAGAATCTCTCGCAGTCTCATACAAGCTTTTATTTCTATTCATTTTCTTTCCATTTCTACAGAGACATGTCAGATATAATAGTTTAAAATACATGTATCTACCTGTTGTATTGACACGTGTTATATCATTTAACTGGAAAAGTCGGAGGAGTGATCAGCCTTACAAAATATATCTAAGAAATACAATTTTGTCCCGAATCAGCCAATTTCTATATTCATCATTGCTATTATAAATGAGAGTAAACTGGCTTCAGCTTATAACTGTTTCTGTTTCTCCATTTTTGTTCTAAACCGAATATTTTCTAAGGGAAAAACCCCAAAAATGGAACACACCAAACTTTTCTTTTCAGGAAATTGGCACTTCCCATATCAGTTCATGTTCTTAAACTGAAAGGAGCGAAATGGATATGCCAAGTTGGGAAACAAAGTGACAAAAACACAAAAGTGAGAAGTGTTAAAGGACATATATATTTACAAAAATATTTGGAAATAGTTTTTTTTTATTTTTTAAATTTAGATTTTTATTTTAAGGTGGGGGGGGGGGGCGTTGTACAATTTAATTTCAATGCTTATGTTTTCATAGTTTCGTCTGCTTCTTTTCGTCAAAATTTGTGCTTTGGCCTAGTAAGTTTTTTTCTAGTTCAATTTAATGCTAAGTATTTCCTTTCAGTAATGCCTTTTCTTCTTGATACCCTAGCATAGCTAATCTTATACTAGAGTAATTAATTGGTAAGTTAGTGTCTTTCAGTCAAATGTAAATGTCAGAACATAGAACGAAGTATATATCCATCTAAAAATGGAAAAAAATGAATATAATTTAATTTAATGTGTATCATGTACAGGCCAAGGAAATATTTATTTATATATTATAAAACCTTTCAAACAGACATTATATAACGTAAACAAACACAACTTTCTTCACAAATTGAATAACAATGAATAAGATTTAAAAATAGGGGAAAAAATTAGGATATCCCTGTTTTTTGTATTAACACAAATAACGGGTGTGTTGTGCCTAAATGGGCTAAAAAGACTAAATGTGCTAAAGGCCTTATTTGCCCCTCAAAATCCAAGTTTTTCTAATTAATTGAAAACACGGTAAAAATATATCAGAAGACATTCAAAATATTGAAATTTATAATATTTTTGATAAGTTTTGCAGCACTGTAGAAATCTGGGTCGTCAAAAGCTTTTTTTGTAAAATACCTTAAAAAATGCCGATTTCAGGCTGTATTTGTCATAGTTTATATAGAGCGCAAAGGCCTACCAGACTGATTTTTGTATATATTTTGTGTTTTGTAAAGGGAAATAAAATACAAAAGAAAATAAAGTGGTAGCTCTTTGCGCTCATAGTTTTTAGACCAAAACTTTGCTTTTAAATAGATGTTTTTAACTAATCATACTGAAATTGCTCAAATTGGAAAACTTTGAAGGCCTGAGAAACCATTTACATGTTGGAATTTTGAAAAAATGAATTTTGTTAGTGTAACTAAAACGTTTTAACTTTTAAATGCAAAAGGAATGATAGTCGTGATACGATTTTAATTTTTTGCCTAAATTGGGGGCCAAGTAAGTGAGAACCGAACCGTCAATCAAAAGAACGAACAATCCATGGACAATGGCAAAATCAGATACACTAAGAAGCAAGGACACCACTTGAGTACGTGACAAAAAAGAAAAATGAAGACACTTATACAGATGAACAACACGGACCCAATAAAAATCCATCGGTGAGATCAGGTGTACCGGTAGAGTAAGCATCTCCTGCTTCTTATAAGACACCCGCCGTATTGAACATGTCAACTGCGGTAGTAAAGTCGAATCCGATAAAGGAAAAACAAACTTTAGTTGTAGAGGGAAAGATCTGTTGTCATCTGGGAAACAGATGTCCCATACCGATCCACAAGATCATGATGTCGACCGTAAAACTTCTGTAGTGATGACTTTAAGTTTTTTGTAACGTTCCCTTGCTTAAGTAGTCTATTTGTAAGCAACTGAGCTCTATCAAGGAAGTCACTGTAACGACCACAAGCCCTTGAGTAGCGAATGAGTTGTGAGATGTAAACTCCATATGCTGGTGCTTTTGGAATGTTGCTACACAGAAAAGGGAAGTTGACTATTGGAAAAATGAAGTCATTGCGTTTGTCATACAGGCTAGTTTGTAATGTACCTCTGTTGTCAATTTCAAGATGAAGGTCAAGGAACGAAGCCGATGTGGAAGTATCTGTAGTATCCTTAATTTCAAGCTCACAAATAAGGCCCTTACCGCACTTACTCCTATGAAAAAATTTGTTTCTCATCCGAAGTAAATGAACTATTTTCCGCAGTAAAAGAACTATATAAACATTATCGCGTACATATCTTTTAATTATCAGTGGCTGTTCCAAAGATGGGATGTAAATGGGATCTGTGTGTGATCCGATTTTAAAGGCATACAGTACACTTCTGGCCAACAAAGGAAGCATATTTTGCAAGATTCCATGTATTATTGCACTTCTGTTTATTTTGATTATATTTCTCTTAAAAGTTTTGTAAAATGACGCTTAAAAACCATATTTGTAATCCAAAACTATAATTACATATTTAGCAAACTAAAGCTAAGTCTTACCAAGTACAACGGCTTCCTTTTTACTTAAAATTCCGATTTGGACATGTCGTCTGCAGCATTTACGACGATATATATTCGCAGTAAACTCGATACACGAGGATCACTATCCGAGGTAAACCCTTACAGAGAACGCACGTTTATAGGATTGATAACTAGTGAACTTGTAAAACAAAACCAGAGATATGCTACCTCAAAGTGTAACACCGATCAAAATATTTCCAATTTTCCTCCTAATATTTTGCTTTTTACACAGAAACTTGACCGTATTTGATAAAAGACAAAAACCTTTCATTATTGTTCCTTCTTATAAAGTCGGTTTCAGTTGCTTTAGATAAAATAGGTATGTCAATTAACGCCAGATGGCAGCACATTTGAAGTGGGAAAAACTAAACATTTGTGGCCAAAGGAACATAACTCGAGTCATAATCAAAAGACCATGCACAAAAACTAAAAAAAAATTTACATTTTTAACAGTAAAGCCAAAAAATTCCATACACCCGATTGTAATGAAATTTGCACTGCAGATATGTGAAGTATAAATCTTCCATATGCTAGATGGGTTTTAGTGGGTTCCCAAGCTAACATACTGAAAATGCGGTTTTATAGAAAATAACCATCATATGATTTTTTTGAAAATCTGGCATTTTTTATATCCAACTATAAAATAAACAAACATTGTGCAGAAAGAAGGTTTACATTCCCAAATTAAATATTTTACCTATATCAAACATTTCATTTCATTATTTCACAATAGAATATCAATTCAAACAAAAGGTCACAGATTTTTGGCCTGAGAGTTATCTAACCCGATTCTTTACTGATATGCCTAGATAATAGAAAAATGCCACGGCTGAGCTTATCCATAAAAATTACACGTCGAAATTTCGACTATATATCAGAAATTACTATACACTTCTAATAATACCATTATTTTTATTTTTGGTTTATCCAGTATTTCTGTACTCATGGGAAAAATTGTGAAGTTTTAACGACCAGGTAAAAAATTAAAGTATTGCAATATACCATTTTAAGGGGGATCAACTGGGCAGGTTAAAAGGTTCATTCGTATCGATACGGCATGTTCGATTAATGCTGATGTCAATATTAATAATGATTATTTAAATATAAAAATTATGTTGATTAGCTAAAACAAAGCAGATTCTTAATATAAACTGTTTTACAATATATATTAATGTTATGAGTACAAAGTTTCACGTATTTAATTAAAACTAGCACATGTGTACCCTAAGGCTGACAGGTTAAGAATGAAGCATGGTATGTAAACGCTATTGATTGGGTATCTTGGTATCACCCGAAAGTGAGCGAGTCCAGTTTAAATGGCCAAATAAAGTCCCAGAGGAATATAATGTGAAAAGTTTTAAAATCTATTTTTCTTGAAAATGAAGGAAAATTACGTAAAATGTTTAATGAAGTTAGGAGTGTATTACTAATATCTACATTTTGTATGCTCATGCAAAATTTTAAGGATTTTGGTTCATTGGTTATGCCGCTAGACGACAAAATATATTATCTCAAGGAACTGAAACCGACTTTAAGACAAAATTAAACGCAGTTTGTGTTCAGATTTGTTTTAAATAGTTTAAAGCAGTCGTTTTTGCAGTTTGGAAGAACTATAAATTGTTGCCTTCAACACGGTCGAATAATTATTTTGTTATCGGATAATCCGGTTGTGGTTATAGTTTATAGAAATATTTCTACACATAGGTTAGGTCAAATTAATACTTTTTTTCAGAGGGACTGTTTGGTTAATCGGCAAATATGGTCGTGAACGATTGTCAATTGGAAAAAGGGTAAGTAAACGATTTTTTGTATATGCTCGTGAACGATTTTGTTGACATTAAAGCAAGAACATATTTCTAAACAAAATTTTCTTAGCAGTTAAAATCTTTACCCATTTATTATTGACTATGTTCTACCGGCTGCAAAACATAGTAACATTCATACAAATAAATTTTGCATATCTTCCTTGCAACAGTATCCAATGGTATCTTCTTACAGGTCCACAATAGATAATCACAACAAGCACATTAAATTGGAAATGAATTTATTTATTATCATTTTTCGTTACTAATACCTATTTAAGATGATAAATCTCATGCAATTAGCATAATAAAGAAAATAAATGAATTTATAGATCTGGAAGTCCGAACATATATATATTTTTATAAATAAATAATATGCATGTGCAATAACCAACAGCGAATAACCAATAACCAACAAACATATTGAAAAACATTTTTTGTTCGAGATATGAACTTTGGTGAAGTTGGTTTGTCGATTGGAGGTCGTATTTCGAATACCCAATAACCAACAGCGAATAACCAATAACCAATAGACATATCGAAAACATTTTTTGGTCGAGATATGAACTTTGGTGAAGTTGGTTTGTCGATTGGAGGTCGTATTTCGAATAACCAATAACCAACAGCGAATAACCAATCACGAACAGACATATTGAAAAACATTTTTTGGTCGAGATATGAATTTTGGTGAAGTTCGTTTGTCGATTGGAGGTCGTTTTTCGAATAACCAATAACCGACAGCGAATAACCAATAACCAACAGACATATTGAGAAACATTTTTGGTAGAGATATGAACTTTGGTGAAGTTGGTTTGTCGATTGGAGGTCGTATTTCGAATAACCAATAACCAATCACCAACAGACATATTGAAAAAGATTTTTTGGTCGAGATAAGAACTTTGGTGAAGTTGGTTGGTCGATTGGAAGTCGTATTTCGAATAACCAATAACCAACAGAAATATCGAAAACATTTTTTGGTCGAGATATGAACTTTGGTGAAGTTGGTTTGTCGATTGGAGGTCTTATTTCGAAAAACCAATAACCAACAGCGAATAACCAATAACCAACAGACATATTGAAAAACATTTTTTGGTCGAGATATGAACTTTGGTGAAGTTGGTTTGTCGATTGGAGGTCGTTTTTCGAATAACCAATAACCAACAGCGAATAACCAATCACCAACAGACATATTGAAAAACATTTTTTGGTCGAGATATGAACTTCGGTTAAGTTGGTTTGTCGATTGGAGGTCGTATTTCGAATAATCAATATCCAACAGCGAATAACCAATAACCAACACACATATTGAACAATATTTTGTGGTCGAGATATGAACTTTGGTGAAATTGCTTTGTCGAGTGGAGGTCGTATTTCGAATAGCTAATAACCAACAGCGAATAACCAATAACCAACAGATCTATTGAAAACATTTTTTTGGTCGAAATATGAACTTTGGTGAAGTTGGTTTGTCGATTGGAGGTCGTATTTCGAGTAACCAATAACCAACAGCGAATTGCCTCTAACCAACAGACATATTCAAAAACATTTTTTAGTCGTGATATGAACTTTGGTGAAGTTGGTTTGCCAATTGGAGGTCGTATTTCGAATAACCAATACCAACAGCGAATAACCAATAACCAACAGACATATTGAAAAACATTTTTTGGTCGAGATATGAACTTTGGTGCAGTTGGTTTGTCGATTTGAGGTCGTATTTCGAATAACTAATAACAAACAGCAAATAACCAATAACCAACAGACAAATTGAAAAACATTTTTTTAATCGAGATATGAACTTTGGTAAAGTTGGTTTGTCGATTGGAGGTCGTATTTCGAATAACCAATAACCAACAGCGAATAACTAATCACCAACAGACATATTGAAAAACATTTTTTGATCGAGATATGAACTTTGGTGAAGTTGGTTTGTCGATTGGAGGTCGTTTTTCGAATAACCAATAACCGACAGCGAATAACCAATAACCAACAGACATATTGAGAAACATTTTTGGTAGAGATGTGAACTTTGGTGAAGTTGGTTTGTCGATTGGACATGTTGGAGGTCGTATTTCGAATAACCAATTACCAACAGCGAATAACCAATCACCAACAGACATATTGAAAAATATTTTTGGTCGAGATATGAACTTTGGTGAAGTTGGTTGGTCGATTGAAGGTCGTATTTCGAATAACCAAAAACCAACAACGAATAACCAATAACCAACATACATATTGAAAAACATTTTTTGGTCGAGATATGAACTTCGGTTAAGTTGGTTTGTCGATTGGAGGTCGTATTTCGAATAACCAATAACCAACAGCGAATAACCAATAACCATTACACATATTGAACAATATTTTGTGGTCGAGATATGAACTTTGGTGAAATTGCTTTGTCGAGTGGAGGTCGTATTTCGAATAGCTAATAACCAACAGCGAATAACCAATAACCAACAGATCTATTGAAAACATTTTTTTTGGTCGAAATATGAACTTTGGTGAAGTTGGTTTGTCGATTGGAGGTCGTATTTCGAGTAACCAATAACCAACAGCGAATTGCCTCTAACCAACAGACATATTGAAAAACATTTTTTAGTCGAGATATGAACTTTGGTGAAGTTGGTTTGCCAATTGGAGGTCGTGTTTCCAATAACCAATACCAACAGCGAATAACCAATAACCAACAGACATATTGAAAACCATTTTTTGATCGAGATATGAACTTTGGTGCAGTTGGTTTGTCGATTTGAGGTCGTATTTCGAATAACTAATAACAAACAGCAAATAACCAATAACCAACAGACATATTGAAAAACATTTTTTTGGTCGAGATATGAACTTTGGTGAAGTTGGTTTGCCGATTGGAGGTCGTATTTCGAATAACCAATAACCAAGAGCGAATAACTAATCACCAACAGACATATTGAAAAACATTTTTTGATCGAGATATGAACTTTGGTGAAGTTGGTTGGTCGATTGGAGGTGGTATTTCGAATAACCAATAACAAACAGCCACTAAACAATAACCAACATACATATTCAAAAACATTTTTGGTCGAAATATGAACTTTGATGAAGTTGGTTTGTCGATTGGAGGTCGTATTTCGAATAACCAATAACCAACAGCGAATAACCAATAACCAACATACATATTCAAAAAAATTTTGGTCGAGATATGAACTTTGGTGGAGTTGGTTTGTCGATTTGAGGTCGCATTTCGAATAACCAATAGCCAACAGAGAGTAACCAATAACCAACAGACATATTGAACAAAATTTCTGGTCGAGATATGAACTTTGGTGAAGTTGGTTTTTCGATTGGAGGTCGTATTTCGAATAGCCAATAACCAACAGCGAATAACCAATAACCAACAGATTTATTGAAAACATTTTTTGGTCGAGATATGAACTTAGGTGAAGTTGGTTTGTCGATTGGAGGTAGTATTTCGAATAACCAACAACCAACAGCGAATAA
>MJUU01047757.1:0-32805 GCA_002080025.1 Modiolus philippinarum | reverse complement strand
AACAGCGAATAACCAATAACCAACAGACATACTGAAAAACAAGTTTTGGTCGAGATATCAAATTTCGTGAAGTTGCTTTCTCGATTGGAGGTCGTATTTGGAATAACCAATAACGAACAGCGAATAACCAATAACCAACAGACATATTCGAAAACATTCTTTTCGTCGAGATATGAACTTTGGTGAAGTTGGTTTATCGATTGGAGGTCGTATTCCGAATAACCAATAACCAACAGATATATTGAACAAAATATGAACTTTGGTGAAGTTGGTTTTTCGATTGGAGGTCGTATTTCGAATAGCCAATAACCAACAGCGACTAACCAATAACCAACAGCGAAAAACCAATAACCAACAGACATACTGAAAAACAAGTTTTGGTCGAGATATCAAATTTCGTGAAGTTGCTTTCTCGATTGGAGGTCGTATTTCGAATAACTAATAACCAACAGCGAATAACCAATAACCAACAGACATATTAAAAACATTTTTTGGTCGAGATATGAACTTTGATGAAGTTGGTTTGTCGATTGGAGGTCGTATTTCGAATAACCAATAACCAACAGCGAATAACCAATAACCAACATACATCTTCAAAAAAAATTTGTTCGATATATGAACTTTGGTGGAGTTGGTTTGTCGATTTGAGGTCGCATTTCGAATAACCAATAGCCAACAGAGAGTAACCAATAACCAACAGACATATTGAACAAAATTTCTGGTCGAGATATGAACTTTGGTGCAGTGGGTTTTTCGATTGGAGGTCGTATTTCGAATAGCCAATAACCAACAGCGAATAACCAATAACCAACAGATTTATTGAAAACATCTTTTGGTCGAGATATGAACTTAGGTGAAGTTGGTTTGTCGATTGGAGGTAGTATTTCGAATAACCAACAACCAACAGCGAATAATCAATATCCAACAGCCATATTGAAAACATTTTCAGTCGAGATATGAGCTTTAGAGAAGTTGGTGTATCGGTTGGAGGTCGTATTTCGAATAACCAATAACCAACAGCGAATAACAAATAACCAACACATATTAATAAACATTTTTTGGTCGAAATATGAACTTTGGTGCAGTTGGTTTGTCGATTTGAGGTCGTATTTCGAATAACTAATAACAAACAGCGAATAACCAATAACCAACAGACATATTGAAAACATTTTTTTTTCGAGATATGAACTTTGGTGAATTGGGTTTGTTGATATTAGGTCGTATTTCGAATAACAAATAACCAACAGCAAATAACCAATAACCAACAGACATATTGAAAAACATTTTTTGGTCGAGATATAAACTTTGGTGAAGTTGGTTTGTCGATTGGAGGTCGTATTTCGTATAACCAATAACCAACAGCGAATAACCAATAACCAACAGACATACTGATAAACAAGTTTTGGTCGAGATATCACATTTCGTGAAGTTGCTTTCTCGATTGGAGGTCGTATTTGGAATAACCATTAACGAACAGCGAATAACCAATAACCAACAGACATATTCGAAAACATTTTTTTCGTCGACATATGAACTTTGATGAAGTTGGTTTGTCGATTGGAGGTCGTATTCAGAATAACCAATAACCAACAGCGAGTAACCAATAACCAACAGATATATTGAACAAAATATGAACTTTGGTGAAGTTGGTTTTTCGATTGGAGGTCGTATTTCGAATAGCCAATAACCAACAGCGAATAACCAATAACCAACAGCGAATAACCAATAACCAACAGACATACTGAAAAACAAGTTTTGGTCGAGATATCAAATTTCGTGAAGTTGCTTTCTCGATTGGAGGTCGTATTTCGAATAGCCAATAACCAACAGCGAATAACCAATAACCAACAGATTTATTGAAAAACATTTTTTCGTCGAGAAATGAACTTTGGTGAAGTTGGTTTGTCGATTGGTTGTAGTATTTCGAATAACCAACAACCAACAGTGAATAACCAATAACCAACAGACATATTGAAAACATTTTTAGTCGAGATATGAACTTTGGTGAAGCTGGTGTATCGGTTGGAGGTCGTATTTCGAATAACCAATAACCAACAGCGAATAACCAATAACCAACAGACATATTAATAAAAATTTTTTGGTCGAGATATGAACTTTGGTGCAGTTGCTTTGTCGATTTGAGGTCGTATTTCGAATAACTAATAACAAACAGCGAATAACCAATAACCAACAGACATATTGAAAAACCTTTTTTTTTTCGAGATATGAACTTTCGTGAAATTGGTTTGTCGATATTAGGTCGTATTTCGAATAACAAATAACCAACAGCGAATAACCAATAACCAACAGACATATTGAAAAACATTTTTTGGTCGAGATATAAACTTTGGTGAAGTTGGTTGATCGATTGGAGTTCGTATTTCGAATAACCAATAACCAACAGCGAATAACCAATAACCAACAGACATATTAATAAAAATGTTTTGGTCGAGATATGAACTTTGGTGCAGTTGCTTTGTCGATTTGAGGTCGTATTTCGAATAACTAATAACAAACAGCGAATAACCAATAACCAACAGACATATTGAAAAACCTTTTTTTTCGAGATATGAACTTTGGTGAATTTGGTTTGTCGATTGGAGGTCGTATTTCGAATAACAAATAACCAACAGCGAATAACCAATAACCAACAGACATATTGAAAAACATTTTTTGGTCGAGATATAAACTTTGGTGAAGTTGGTTGATCGATTGGAGGTCGTACTTCGAATAACCAATAACCAACAGCCAATAAACAATAACCAACATACATATTCAAAAACATTTTTTGGTCGAAATATGAACTTTGATGGAGTTGGTTTGTCGATTGGAGGTCGTATTTCGAATAACCAATAACCAACAGCGAATAACCAATAACCAACATACATATTCAAAAAAATTTTTGGTCGAGATATGAACTTTGGTGGAGTTGGTTTGTCGATTTGAGGTCGCATTTCGAATAACCAATAACCAACAGCGAGTAACCAATAATCAACAGACATATTGAACAAAATTTTCTGGTCGAGATATGAACTTTGGTGAATTTGGTTTTTCGATTGGAGGTAGTAATTCGAATAGCCAATAACCAACAGCGAATAACCAATAACCAACAGATTTATTGAAAAACATTTTTTGGTCGAGATATGAACTTAGGTGAAGTTGGTTTGTCGATTCGAGGTAGTATTTCGAATAACCAACAACCAACAGAGAATAACCAATAACCAACAGACATATTGAAAACATTTTTAGTCGAGATATGAACTTTTGTGAAGTTGATGTATCGGTTGGAGGTCGTATTTCGAATAACCAATAACCAACATCGAATAACCAATAACCAACAGACATATTAATAAACATTTTTGGTCGAGATATGAACTCTGGTGCAGTTGCTTCGACGATTTGAGGTCGTATTTCGAATAACTAATAACAAACAGCGAATAACCTATAACCAACAGACATATTGAAAAACATTTTTTTTTCGAGATATGAACTTTGGTGAATTTGGTTTGTCGATATTAGGTCGTATTTCGAATAACAAATAACCAACAGCGAATAACCAATAACCAACAGACATATTGAAAAACATTTTTTGGTCGAGATATAAACTTTGGTGAAGTTGGTTGATCGATTGGAGGTCGTATTTCGAATAACCAATAACCAACAGCCAATAAACAATAACCAACATACATATTCAAAAACATTTTTTGGTCGAAATATGAACTTTGATGGAGTTGGTTTGTCGATTGGAGGTCGTATTTCGAATAACCAATAACCAACAGCGAATAACCAATAACCAACATACATCTTCAAAAAAATTTTTGGTCGAGATATGAACTTTGGTGGAGTTGGTTTGTCGATTTGAGGTCGCATTTCGAATAACTAATAACCAACAGCGAGTAACCAATAACCAACAGACATATTGAACAAATTTTTCTGGTCGAGATATGAACTTTGGTGAAGTTGGTTTTTCGATTGGAGGTCGTATTTCGAATAGCCAATAACCAACAGCGAATAACCAATAACCAACAGATTTATTGAAAAACATTTTTTCGTCGAGATATGAACTTAGGTGAAGTTGGTTTGTCGATTGGAGGTAGTATTTCGAATAACCAACAACCAACAGCGAATAACCAATAACCAACAGCCATATTGAAAACATTTTTAGTCGAGATATGAACTTTGGTGAAGTTGGTGTATCGGTTGGAGATCGTATTTCGAATAACCAATAACCAACAGCGAATAACCAATAACCAACAGACATATTAATAAACATTTTTTGGTCGAGATATGAACTTTGGTGCAGTTGCTTTCTCGATTTGAGGTCGTATTTCGAATAACTTATAGCAAACAGCGAATAACCAATAACCAACAGACATATTGAAAAACCTTTTTTTCGAGATATGAACTTTGGTGAATTTGCTTTGTCGATATTAGGTCGTATTTCGAATAACAAATAACCAACAGCGAATAACTAATAACCAACAGACATATTGAAAAGCATTTTTTGGTCGAGATATAAACTTTGGTGAAGTTGGTTTGTCGATTGGAGGTCGTATTTCGTATAACCAAAAACCAACAGCGAATAACCAATAACCAACAGACATACTGAAAAAAAAGTTTTGATCGAGATATCAAATTTCGTGAAGTTGCTTTCTCGATTGGAGGTCGAATTTGGAATAACCAATAACGAACAGCGAATAACCAATAACCAACAGACATATTCGAAAACATTCTTTTCGTCGAGATATGAACTTTGGTGAAGTTGGTTTATCGATTGGAGGTCGTATTCCGAATAACCAATAACCAACAGATATATTGAACAAAATATGAACTTTGGTGAAGTTGGTTTTTCGATTGGAGGTCGTATTTCGAATAGCCAATAACCAACAGCGAATAACCAATAACCAACAGACATACTGAAAAACAAGTTTTGGTCGAGATATCAAATTTCGTGAAGTTGCTTTCTCGATTGGAGGTCGTATTTCGAATAACTAATAACCAACAGCGAATAACCAATAACCAACAGACATATTAAAAACATTTTTTGGTCGAGATATGAACTTTGGTGAGGTTGGTTTGTCGATTGTAGGTCGTATTTCGAATAATCAATAACCAACAGCGAATAACCAATAACCAATAGACATATTGAAAAACACTTATGGTCGAGATATGAACTTTGGTGAAGTAGTTTTCTCGATTGGAGGTCGTATTTCGAATAACCAATAACCAACAGCGAATAACCAATCACCAACAGACATATTGAAAAACATTTTTTGTCAAGATATGAACTTTGGTGAAGTTGGTTTGTCGATTGCAGGTCGTATTTCGAATATTCAATAACCAATTGCGAATAACCAAAGTTTGTCGATTGGAGGTCGTATTTCGAATAACCAATAACCAACAGCGAATATAAAATAACCAACACACATATTAAAAAACATTTTTTGGTCGAGATATCATATTTGGTGAAGTTTGTTTGTCGATTGGAGGTCATATTTCGAATAACCAATAACCAACAGCAAATAACCAAAGTTTGTCGATTGGAGGTCGTATTTCGAATAACCAATAACCAACAGACATATTGAAAAACATTATTGGTCGAGATTTGAACTTTGGTGAAGTTGATTTGGCGATTGGAGGTCGTATTCGAATAACCAATAACCAACAGCGAATAACCAATAACCAACAGACATATTGAAAAACATTTTTTGATCGAGATATAAACTTTGGTGAAGTTCGTTTGTCGATTGGAGGTCGTATTACGAATAACCAATAACAAACAGCGAATAACCAATAACCAACAGACATATTGAAAAAAATTTCTTGGTCGAGATATGAACTTTGGTGAAGTTTGTTTGTCGATTGGAGGTCGTATTTCGAATAACCAATAACCAATAGCGAATAACCAACAACTAACAGACATATTTAAAAACATTTTTTGGTCGAGATATTAACTTTGGTGAAGTTGGTTTCTCGATTTGAGGTCCTATATCGAATAATCAATAAACAACAGAGAATAACCAATAATTAACAGACATATTGAAAAATATTTTTTGGTCGAGATATGAACTTGGTGAAGTTGGTTTCTCGATTAGGGGTCGTATTTCGAATAACCAATTACCAACAACCAACAGACATATTAAAAAACATTTTTGGTGAAGATATGAACTTTGGTGAAGTTGGTTTATCGATTGGAGGTCCTATAAAGAATAACCAATAACCAACAGCGAATGACCAATAACCAACAGACATCTGAGATTTTTTTGGTCGAGATATGAAATTTAGTGAGGTTAGTTTGTCAATTAGAGGTCGTATTTCGAATAACCAATAACCTACAGTGAATAACCAATAACCAACAGACATATTGAAAAACTTTTTTGTCGAGATATGAACTTTGGTGAAGTTATTTGTCGATTGGAGGTCGTGTTTCCAATAACCAATAACCAACAGGGAACAACCAATGTTTGTCGATTGGAGGTCGTATTTCGAATAACCAATAACCAACAGCGAATAACCAATAACCAACAGACATATTGAAAAACATTTTTTGGTCGAGATATGACTTTGGTGAAGTTGCTTTCTCGATTGGAGCTCGTATTTCGAATAACAAATAGCCAACAGCGAATAACCAATAACCAACAGACATATTGAAAAACATTTTTTAGTCAAGATATGAACTTTGGTGAAGTTGGTTTGTCGATTGGAGGTCGTATTTCGAATAACCAATAACCAACAGACATATTGAAAAACATTTTTTGGTCGAGATATGAACTTTGGTGAAGTTGGTTTGTCGATTGGAGGTCGTATTTCGAATGACCAATAACCAACAGCTAATAACAAATAACCAACAGACATACTGAAAAACATTTTTTTTCGAGATATGAATTTTGGTGAAGTTGGTTTGTCGATTGGACGTCGTATTTCGAATAAGCAATAACCAACAGCGAATAACCAACAACTAACAGACATATTGAAAAACATTATTTGGTCGAGATATCAACTTTGGTGCAGTTGGCTTGTCGATTGGGGATCCTATATCAAATAACCAATAACCAACAGCCAATAACCAATAATTAACAGACATATTGATAAGCATTTTTTTGTCGAGATATGAATTTTGGTGCAGTTGGCTTGTCGATTGGGGATCCTATATCAAATAACCAATAACCAACAGCGAATAACCATTAATTAACAGACATATTGATAAGAATTTTTTTGTCGAGATATGAACTTTGGTGAGGTTGGTTTGTCGATTACAGGTCGTATTTCGAATAACCAATAACCTACAGTAAATAACCAATAACCAACACACATATTGGAAAAACATTTTTTTATCGAGATATGAACTTTGGTGACGTTGGTTTGTCGATTGGAGGTCGTATTTTGAAGAACCAATTACCAACAGCGAATAACCAATAACCAACAGACATATTGAAAAACATTTTTGGTCGAGATATGAACTTTGGTGAAGTTGGTTTGTCGATTAGATTTCGTATTTCGAATAACCAATAACCAACAGCGAATATCCAATAACAAACAGAAATATTGAAAAACATTTTTTGGTCAAGATATGAACTTTGGTGAAGTTGGTTTGTCGATTCGAGATCGTATTTCGAATAACCAATATCCAACAGCGAATAACCAATAACCAACAGACATATTAAAAAACATTTTTTGGTCGAGATATCAACTTTGGTGAAGTTGGTTTGTCGATTGGAGGTGGTATTTCGAATAACCAATAACCAACAGCGAATAACCAATAACCAACATACATATTGAAAAACATTATTGGTCGAGATATGAACTTTGCTGAAGTTGGTTTGTCGATTGGAGGTCGTATTTTGAATAACCAATATCCAACAGCGAATAACCAATAACCAACGGACATATTGAAAAACATTTTTTAGTCAAGATATGAGTTTCGTGAAGTTGGCTTGTCGATTGGAGGTCGTATTTCGAATAACCAATAACCAACAGCGAATAAGCAATAGCCTACAGACATATTGAAAAACATTTTTTGGTCGAGATATTAACTTTGGTGAAGTTGGTTTATCGATTGGAGGTCCTATATCGAATAGCCAATAAACAACAGCGATAAACCAATAATTGACAGACATATTGAAAAAATATTTTTTGGTCGAGATATGAAATTGGTGAAGTTGGTTTGTCGATTGGGGGTCGTATTTCGAATAACCAATAACCAACAGTGATTAACCAATGACCAACAGACATATTGAAAAACATTTTTTGTCGAGATATGAACTTTGGTGAAGTTGGTTTGTCGATTGGAGGTCGTATTTCAAATAAAAAATAACCAACAGCGAATAACCAATAACCAACAGACATATTAAAAAACATTTTTTGGTCGAGATATCAACTTTGGTGAAGTTGGTTTGTCAATTGGAGGTCGTATTTCGAATAACCAATAACCAACAGAGAATAACCAATAACCAACAGACATATTAAAAAACATTTTTTGGTCGAGATATCAACTTTGGTGAAGTTGGTTTGTCGATTGGAGGTCGTATTTCGAATAACCAATAACCAACAGCGAATAACCAATAACCAACAGACATATTGAAACACATTATTGGTCGAGATATGAACTTTGGTGAAGTTGGTTTGTCGATTGGAGGTCGTATTCGAATAACCAATAACCAACAGCGAATAACCAATAACGAACGGACATATTGAAAAACATTTTTTAGTCAAGATATGAGTTTTTGTTGAGTTGGTTTGTCGATTGGAGGTCGTATTTCGAATTACCAATAACCAACAGCGAATAACCAATAACCAACAGCGAATAACCCATAACCTACAGACATATTGAAAAACATTTTTGGTCGAGATATTAATTTTGGTGAAGTTGGTTTATCGATTTGAGGTCCTATATCGAATAGCCAATAAACAACAGCGATTAACCAATAATTAGCAGACATATTGAAAAATATTTTTTGGTCGAGATATGAACTTTGGTGAAGTTATTTGTGGATTGGAAGTCGTATTTCCAATAACCAATAACCAACAGCGAATAACCAATGTCTGTCGATTAAAGGTCGTATTACGAATAATTAATAACAAACATGGAATAACCAATAACCAACAGACATATTGAAAAACATTTTTTGGTCGAGATATGAACTTTGCTGAGGTTGGTTTGTCGATTAGAGGTCGTATTTCGAATAACCAATAACCTACAGTGAATAACTAATGACCAACAGATATATTGAAAAACATCTTTTGTCGAGATATGAACTTTGGTGAAGTTGGTTTGTCGATTGGAGGTCGTATTTCGAATAACCAATAACCAATAGCGAATAACCGATGCTTGTCGATTGGAGGTCATATTGTGAATAACCATTAACTTACAGTGAATAACCAATGACCAACAGACATATTAAAAAACATTTTTTGTCGAGATATGAACTTTGGTGAAGTTGGTTTGTCGATTGGAGGTCGTATTTCCAATAACCAATAAGCAACAGCGAATAACCAATGTTTGTCGATTAGAGGTCGTATTTCGAATAACCATTAACCTACAGTGAATACCCAATGACCAACAGACATATTGAAAAACATTTTTTGTCGAGATATGAACTTTGGTGAAGTTCGTTTCTCAATTGGAGGTCGTATTACGAATAACCAATAACATACAGCGAATAAACAGTAAACAACAGACATATTGAAAAACATTTTTTGGTCCAGATATGACTTTGGTGAAGTTACTTTCTCGATTGGAGGTCGTATTTCGAATAACCAATAACCAAAAGCGAATAACCAATAGCCAACAGACATATTGGAAAACTTTGTTTGGTCGAGATATGAACTTTGGTGAGATTGGTTTGTCGATTAGAGATCGTATTTCGAATAACCAATAACCTACAGTGAATAACCAATGACCAACAGACATATTGAAAAATATTTCTTTCTCGAAATATGAACTTTGGTGAAGTTGGTTTGTCGATTGGAGGTCGTATTTCGAATAACCAATAACCATTAGCGAATAACCAATAACCAACAGACATATTGGAAAAACATTTTTTGTCGATATATAAACTTTCCTGAAGTTGTTTTCTCGATTGGAGGTCGTATTTCGAATAACCAATAACCAACAGCGAATAATCAATCACCAACAGACATATTGAAAAAGATATGAACTTTGGTGAAGTTGGTTTGTCGATTGGAGGTCGTATTTCGAATAACTAATAACCAACAGCAAATAACCAATAACAAACAGACATATTGAAAAACATTTTTCAGTCGAGATATGAACTTTGGTGAAGTTGGTTTGTCGATTGGAGGTCGTATTTCGAATAACCAATAACCTACAGTGAATAACCAATAACCAACAGACATATTGAAAAAATTTTTTCTCGAGATATGAACTTTGGTGAAGTATTTGTCGATTGGAGGTCGTATTTCCAATAACCAATAACCAACAGCGAATAACCAATATTTGTCGATTGGAGGTCGTTTTTTGAATAACCGATAACCAACAGCGAATAACCAATATCCAACAGACATATTGAAAAACATTTTTTGGTCGAGATATAAACTTTGGTGAAGTTGCTTTCTCGATTGGAGGTCGTATTTCGAATAACCAATAACCATCAGCGAATAACCAATAACCAACAAACATATTGGAAAACATTTTTTTTGGTCGACGTAAGAACTTTGGTGAAGTTACTTTCTCGATTGGTGGTCGTATTTCGAACAACCAATAACCAACAGCGAATAACCAATCACCAACAGACATATTGAAAAAACATTTTTGGTTCGAGATATGAACTTTGGTGAAGTTCGTTTGAAGGTCGTATGTCGAATAACCAATAACCAACGGCGAATAACCAATAACCGACAGACGTATTGAGAAACATTTTTTGGTCGAGACATGAATTTTGGTGAAGTTGGGTTGTTGATTGGAGGTCCTATATCGAATAACCAATAACCAACAGCGAATAACCAATAATTAACAGACATATTGAAAAAAAAATTTGGTCGAGATATGAACTTTGGTAAAGTTGCTTTCTCGATTGGAGGTCGTATTTCGAATAACCAATAACCAACAACCAACAGCCAATAGCCAATAACCAACAGATCTATTAAAAAACATTTTTTGGTCGAGATATGAACTTTGGAGAAGTTGGTTTGTCGATTGGAGATCGTATTTCGAATAACCAATAACCAACAGCGAATAACCAATAACCAACAGACATACTGAAAAACATTTTTCAGTCGAGATATGAACTTTGGTGAAGTTCGTTTGTCGATTGGAGGTCGTATTTCGAATAACCAATAAGGAACAGCGAATAATCAATAACCAACAGACATACTGATAAACATTTTTTAGTCGAGATATGAACTTTGGTGCAGTTGGTTTGTCGATTTGAGGTCGTATTTGGAATAACCAATACCAAACACCGAATTACCAATTACCAACAGACATATTAAAAACATTTTTTGATCGAGATATGAACATTTGGTGAAGTTGCTTTCTCGATTGGAGGTCGTATTTCGAATAACCAATAAACAACAGCGAATAACCAATAACCAACAGACATATTGAAAAACATTTTTGGTCGAGATATGAACTTTGGTGAAGTTACTTTCTCGATTGGAGGTCGTATTTCGAATAATCAATAAACAACAGCGAATAACCAATAACCAACAAACATATTGAAAAACATTTTTGGGTCGAGATATGAACTTTGGTGAAGTTGGTTTGTCGATTGAAGGTCGTATTTGGAATAACCAATACCAAACACCGAATAACCAATTACCAACAGACATATTGAAAAACATTTCTTGATCGAGATATGAACATTTGGTGAAGTTGCTTTCTAGATTGGAGGTCGTATTTCGAATAACCAAAAAACAACAGCGAATAACCAATAACCAACAGACATATTGAAAAACATTTTTGGTCGATGTAAGAACTTTGGTGAAGTTACTTTCTCGATTGGTGGTCGTATTTCGAACAACCAATAACCAACAGCGAATAACCAATCACCAACAGACATATTGAAAAACATTTTTGGGTCGAGATATGAACTTTGGTGAAGTTGGTTTGTCGATTGAAGGTCGTATTTCGAATAACCAATAACCAACAGCGAATAACCAATAACCAACAGACGTATTGAAAAACATTTTTTGGTCGAGATATGAATTTTGGTGAAGTTGGTTTGTTGATTGGAGGTCCTATATCGAATAACCAACAGCGAATAACATATAACCAACAGACATATTGAAAAAAAATTTGGTCGAGATATGAACTTTGGTAAACTTGCTTTCTCGATTTGAGGTCGTATGTCGAATAACTAATAACCAACAGGGAATAACCTATAACCACCAGACATATTGAAAAACATTTTTTGGTCGAGATATGAACTTTGGTGAAGTTGGTTTGTCGATTGGAGGTCGTATTTCGAATAACCAATAACCAACAGCGAATAACCAATGTCTGTCGATTGGAGGTCGTATTTCGAATAACAAATAACCAACAGCGAATAACCAATAACCAACAGACATATTGAAAAACATTTTTGGTCGAGATATGAACTTTGGTGAAGTTGGTTGGTCCATTGGAGGTCGTATTTCGAATAACCAATAACCAACAGCGAATAACCAATCACCAACAGACATATTGAAAAACATTTTTTGGTCGAGATATGAACTTTGGTGAAGTATGTTTGTCGATTGGAGGTCGCATTTCGAATATCCAATAACCAACAGCGAATAACCAATAACCAACAGCAAATAACCAATAACCAACAGCGAAAAACGAATAGCCAACAGCGGACAATAAAAAACCAACATGCATTATGAAGTATTAATTTCTTAATTTTTTTTTTGAAAAACCAATAACCAATAACCAATAACCAACATACTTGATCTCGGTATAAAAGATTATATAACCAAACAAAATGACATACACATTTTTCCATCCGTTGATGAAATAAGATTTAAATCCAGTTATCATTTGATATGGTTGCAACCATATCTTTTCTTGTTTACAACGGTCCCTTTTCCCTCTTGATTAAAAGGCAAATCCCACTTCCCGTTTATACCCTTTTGATAACTTGTTTTGTGGTACATTCTAAATACACACACTGTCTGCTTTTTTGTGTTATTTGTTTTTGTTTTTGTTTTTTTTTTTTTCTAAATATTTCCCTTTAGCATATCCTTTCGAAGAAGTTGTATTTGTTGCATATTGCTTTTCATCCATCTTTACATATAAATGTTTGTAAAGTCAGGTATTTTATTGTGCGGTTTAAAAGTAAATCTTTGCAAATGACCAAAATAATTTATTTTTTTAAATATTTTACTTTATCATATCCTTTCGAAGAAGTTTTATATGCTGCGATATATTTTTTTATCAGTTTTTACATAAATATGTTTCAAAAGTTAGGTTTTTTATTGTGCTGTTTCAACTCAATCCTCACAAATGACCAAAATAATTCATTTTTTCTGAATATTTTACTTTATCGTATCCTTTCGAAGAATTTTCATATGTTGCGATATTGCTTTTCACCCATCTTAACATAAATATGTTTTAAAAGTCAAGTTTTTTATTGTGCAGTTTAAACTCAATCCTTAAAAATTACCAAAATAATTCATTTTTTCTAAATATTTCACTTTATCATATCCTTTCGAAGAAGTTTTATATGTTGCGATATTGCTTTTCATCCACATTTACAAAAATATATTTGAAAAGTCAGGTTTTCCATTGTGCGGTTTAAACTCAATCCTTACAAATGACCAAAATAATTCATTTTTTCTTAATACTTTACTTTATAATATCCTTTCAAAGATTTTTTGTATGTTGCGATATTGCTTTTGATTCATAATAACATATATGTGTTTGAAAAGTCAGGTTTTTACTGTGCAGTTTAAACTCAACCCTTACAAATGACCAAAATAATTCATTTTTCTAAATATTTTACTTAATCATATCCTTTCGAAGAAGCTTTATATCTCGCGATAAAGCTTTTTATACTTAACAAAAAAAATGTTCGAAAAGTCAGGCTTTTATCATGCAGTTGATTCTTTACAAATAACCAAAAATATTCATTTTTCTTAAATATTTTACTTTGCGAAAAGTGGGAGATATTATATATTGGTGCTTATTTCAATTGTATCGAGAATTGAAATAAGCACCAATATATATTATCTTCCATTTTTGAGGTCATTTTTGACAAAAGATATATAAATTTGGTATCACGAGAAAGAAAAAATGCTAAAATGCAAAATATTTCAACCTTATAAGGTATTTTTCGAAAAAATACATGTAAATGTTTGTCGCGACAATTGAAATAAGCACCAACATATAATATCTCCCATTTTTGAGGTCATTTTTGACAAAAGAAATGTAAATTTGGTATCGCAATAAAGGAAAAACGCTAAAATGCAAAATATTTCAATCTTATAAGGTAATTTTTAGAAAAATACATATAAATATTTGTTACGACAATTGAAATAAGCACCAACATATAATATATCCCCTTTTTGAGGTCTTTTTTGACAAAAGATGTATAAATTTGGTATCGTGAGAAAGGAAAAAAGATAAAATGCAAAATATTTCAATCTTATAAGGTAATTTCTAGAAAAATACATATAAATGTTTGTCGCGACAATTGAAATAAGCACCAACATATAATATCTCCCACTTTTGAGGTCATTTTTGACAAAAGATATATAAATTTGGAATCGCGAGAAAGGAAAAATGCTAAAATGCAAAATATTTCAATCTTATACGGTAATTTTTCGAAAAAATACATGTAAATGTTTGTCGCGACAATTGAAATCTCCCGTACGAAAATTTTACACGGATTCCGCCCTGATTTTAGCAGGAATCCAGGCGGAATCCGCTTGAAAGTTGTGAAACTTAGACGGACTTTAGGCGTACATGGAAATCTCCAAAAAAATCCGTCTAAATTACGTCTAACCCTTAGAAGGATTCAGGCGGAAACCATTTAAAATTGTCAGCTTTAGGCGGACCTTAGGCGTACATTGAAATCAGAAAATAATCCGTCTAACCTATTTTTGAAATTCCTGCTAACAATAATAGAAGTTATGACACTGATGAAAAGGAAGTAGTTTGTGCACATGTGCAGAATTTCAAAAATGGAGCCAAGGAAATCATTTTGCAAACATGGGGGAGAGGAAAAACAATGTTGTGAGAATTCTGGGAACAATTTATGGAAAATGCAATTATTCTTTAGAAGGTAAATGATTATGTTCGCAATGTTTAAGAATATTATATTATTTTATCACCAAACACTTTGATTTTTTATGCATAACCATTTCATAGAAAAAGGGGGATCCTAGTGCCAAAGTTAATAGTATTATGAAAAATGAATAATTTGCCTTTCTACAAAATAATTCATTAAATTTGCTCTTTTATTAAATTATTTTAAACATGGTTTTTAAATTGCTGTAGTTATGGAAATGAAATATGAACAATAAAAAGGGGTAATGGTTAATTTACTTGTTTACTAAAGGAAGTTTTACTTTTAAATTTAACATTGAATGAGTTGCAAATTGTCTTTTAGGACACCATGTTGAATGTTCAAGATACATATATTTTATTTTGCATTCTCTATTGATTTTTTTTTTTTGCAGAATCATTCAAAATCCAGGGGAGATAATAAGATTCTATACTTTCATGTACAGCTCAATGTTGTTTAAATTGCCATTAGAGTTTCAATGAAATTCTAAAAAAAAGGTAGTACAAATCCAAATCCTCATGATCTGAATCTGATGATACTTTTATATCAAATAATAATTAGTCATCAGTGTATGATAAAAATTAAATGTTCAAAAAACTTGATATTTTTCATTGGCTTATATGACTTCTGAGACTCCATTAAACATCAAAAATAGTAATCATGATAGTTGTACAATGGTAAAAATGATCCAATTTACAGGTTATATTTAACAGTAATGTATTGCCATACATGTATGTAGAGTTTACATATTTGTGGCATTAAAAAATCATTTTCAAATTCTAACAATAGAAATTCCTGCTCACTTCCGCCTAAGGATTCTGCCTAATCTTGTTCCGTCTAAGAAATCTAAATTCCCTCCAAGAGGCGGAATTTAAATTCGCCTTAGTTCGGCGGACTTATTTAAATATTCCGCCCCCATACTCCGCCCTGATTCCGCCTGGAATCCACTTAAGAACTTATATTCCCAGTTAAAGATGTCCTAAGCGGAATCCGCCTAAAATATACGCCTGGAATCCGTCTAAAGTCCAGGCGGATTTTTTCGTACGGGACGCACCAACATATAATATCTCCCATTTTTGAGGTCATTTTTGACAAAAGATGTGTAAATTTGGTATCACGAGAAAGGAAAAACGCTAAAATGTAAAATATTTCAATCTTATAAGGTAATTTTTCGAAAAATACATATAAATGTCTGTCGCGACAAATGAAATAAGCACAAACATATAATATCTCCCACTTTTGAGGTCTTTTTGACAAAAGATGTATAAATTTGGTATCGCGAGAAAGGAAAAAAGATAAAATGCAAAATATTTCAATCTTATAAAGGTATTTTTTAGAAAAATACATATATGTTGTGTTGCGACAATTGAAATAATTAAGCACTGACAAATAAGTATTGCATGAACATTTTTTTAAACTACATATGAATTTAGTGTCTCCAGCATGAACATAGGCCTCGATAAAATACCTTTTTTGAAAGATTTAATAAGAATATAATGTGACGTAAGCATGGAATGTAAATACACAATAATTTATAATGGCATTTTGGTTTCAATTTATTATCAGAAATAAATTAAAAAGAGGATGAAGTCGTCGAGTTTTCATACTTTTTGCATAGAGCTAATTTCGTCATATTAATATCACGTGTTTTCAACTGGCCAATCGTATTGAGCAATCCAAAGCTGCCACAAAAGTTCACTTCAAGTTCACTTCGCGATCACCCCCGCGATCGCATAGATCTTCTTTACAACAGTGCGCTTGAAAGCGGTCACAAGTTCACTCTAGGCTGTCATATGGAATCACTTTCAAGTGCACACGAAGTGCACGCGAGGAACTCTTTTGGAGTGCACTTGGATGGAATGTTGCGTCTGCACCCATCTGTATATTGAAGCATTCCTAGAAGTTTGGTAGCAAAGTACCAAGCGGTCTAGGAGGAGTTGCGGATAATGGAGGTATACCCTATGACGCCAATAAGCTAAAATGACAAAGTCCAAAGATATCTAGAAAATCTGAAAAAAAAACAGAATTAATCAAAAACAAAATGCATCCTCAGGTGCAAATATACAATATATACTAAAGCATTCTTGCAAGTTTGGTTGAAAAGTACCAAGCGGTCTAGGAGGAGTTGCGGATAATGGAGGTTTACCCTATGACTCCAATTAGCTAAAATGACAAAGTCCAAAAATAGCTACAAAATCTATAAAAACATCAAAATAGAAGATCTAAATGCATGGTACACATCTACAATATATACTGAAGCATTCCTGAAAGTTTCGTTCGAAAGTACCCAGCGGTCTAGAAGGAGTTGCGGATAATGGAGGTTTACCCTATGACTCCAATTAGCTAAAATGACAAAGTCCAAAAATAGCTACACAATCTATAAAAACATCAAAATAGAAAATCTAAATGCATGGTACACATCTACAATATATACTGAAGCATTCCGGAAAGTTTCGTTGGAAAGTACCCTGCGGTAATGGAGGAGTTGCGGATAATGGAGGTTTACCCTATGACTCCAATTAGCTAAAATGACAAAAGTCCAAAAAAAAGCTAGAAAATCTGAAAAATCAAAATTAGTGATCCCTATGGGTCGATCCTGGTGCAGACGACATAAAAAATATAAAGGAGGAGATGCGGATAATGGAGGTTTACCCTATATGACTCCAATTAGCTAAAATGACAAAGCCCAAAAAAAACTAGAAAATCTGAAAAATCAAAATTAATCAAAAACTAAATTCATGGTGCACATCTACAATATATATTGAAGAATTCTTGCAAGTTTGGTTGGAAAGTACCAAGCAGTCTAGGATGATTTGCATATAATAAAGGTTTACCCTATGACTCCAATTAGCTAAAATGACAAAGTCAAAAAATAGCTTCAAAATCTGGAACATCAATAAAGAAGATCTAAATGCATGGTGCACATCTACAATATATACTGAAGCATTCCTGCAAGTTTCGTTGGAAAGTACCCAGCGGTTTAGGAGGAGTTGCGGATAATGGTAAAAATTTTTGGACCATACAGACAGATAGACAGACGGACAGATGGATGGACGCAAGACGACGGATAGTGATCCCTAAGTGTCGATCCTGCACTAGGTGCAGGCGACACAAAAATGCATCACAATAAATCTTCAGCTTGAGAAAATGGTGCCAGTTTTCATAAAAGGTCTTTCATTGTAAACAAATTTTCCCGCCTTTTCTTTGACCATCAACCAAAAAAAACATTGAGAGTGTCAACGAGAAAAGTTGGTCAAGATTTTGATAGAAACTGATACTGTAAACAGGGCTTAAGGAAGGAAAATAAAATATCGAATTACGTTTTCAGATTTCTTAGTTAATATTCAACAAACATGCATGTCGTCAAAACCAATTTTATTGGAAGTTTGCAATATCTAAATCTTAGAAAAAAATATTTATATACTAAGAATTATCGTCCTCGTGCATAGCTCTGTCCTAAGCTGATTTTGGCTTTTCATTTAGATCTTTTGGTTATCTCTATCAGATTTTACACATTTTCCAAATGTTTTGATTTTATATGCATTTAAGGGACATCAGCCACTTGGATAAATGCGATATCGGTAACTGCAGTTACCGATATCCTAAGATGGCGGACAATGTTTCGGCTAAATATTGTAATCGCCGATTTTGTACTGATAGATTATTCTACGGCATACATTGACTTATTTAAATTATTACTAAACTTGAAACTTAAATGGCGAATGTATTTTTCATAGTTCAATCTATTAACAGAGAAATTAGTCGAACAAAAACCCGCAGTGATGTCGGTAACTGTAGAAAGCTGATATCCGTAACTGATGTTAAAGGTCCGTAACTGTTGAATTGTGTTAATTTTGTTTCATCTTTTATTCTTTTTTTTTTTAGGATAAACAACCAAATTTTCAGCTAATTCGACCTAAAAACTTACTTTACGGTCAAGTTCACAGAATTATTGTCCGATTATGTAGAGAAAAGCCAAAACAAAAACCAAAAAACCAAAACAATTTGATCCGCAGTCTCATATATACTTTAAGATAAAAGAATCAGCCACTGCAATTGCAACTTTAATGCGATTTTTATAGATTTTACATATTTTTACAATTTTTGTAGGTTTTGTTCAAGTGTGATGTATAGCACCCCCTGAACCAAACTTAATAAACTGCAATTAGGAAGTGCAAATGTAAATACACTCGTGACTTAAAAAAGGGTTTTAATTCTGGGTGTGCTTCGAGTATTACCATCTTTCCATACACTGTAAAATGACTTCGGACACAAAAGACCATTTACAGCCATGTTCAACTGCTTATATGTAAGAAAACATACAAGTGGTGCATACATTATTTTATTCCTAGTAAGTACACGTACCAGAGACTACCTAAAAAGATTCTGGACACCATTTCAGGATATTTTGAAGATGACCAAAGCTGTGAATAAAATAGCCATACTTGTTTAAGTAGGCGGCCAATGCACATTTTATTTTAACATTTCGCCCAAGGAAAAGGCAAAATAACCACTTATTCTTAAATCGGTCTAGACAAATGAAACTAAGGTAAGCAGAGGTTTAAACACGCTTTGGGATTTAAAAAAATCGGAATTTTGATGTCGATCAAAAATTCACCAATAATGATTTCTCAACTGTATCTAAACCTTAAATATTCTCAATGGGTTTGTAGTATGAAAAACCATAGAATATTCCTCTTTTTGTGCCGATCACAAATTATTAAAGAATGCTCCAATAGCCAATATAAAAAAATATTTGACCCAACAGAAAAAACATGAAAAACATATTCGAATATCGAATCCATAATATCCCCCACTGGAAAAGTGGGGTGTATATAGTGTGTCCTCCTGTCTTTTCGACCGTCCTTTACACCAGGGTACCCATAGCTTATCCGCTACTCCTTCAGAATCAAATATTAGATTATCATAAAACTTAATCATAATATTTGTGATATAACGTAGATTTGCACCTGTTATTTCAGAATTTGATTTGATTGATTTTTGGGTGGATCTCAAAAAAAGCAGAACATGGACTTGAAGGCATTTCATTACAATTGATCTACAATTGAGTAAACATCTCTTATCTACTACTCCTCCTCAACCACAGAATAGAATTTCATGAAACTTGAATTTAGTCTTTGTTGTGACATTATCCAGATGTGCACCTCTTATTTCAAAATTTGATTTGATTTATTTGGGGGTTTCGCTTATGAAATAAAAGGAAAAACAGAGAACATGTAAAATGGCTGAAAATTATAATTACATGCCACAATCTGCCAGGGACCAACAAGGGAAAACACAAATAAGACAAAAGACAAACATAAACAACGATAGGAACTCGGCAAAAGCCAGCGGTAGGGTTAAACAGGTCTATGGGTACCCGAACCTCCCCTTTTTATAAGCATACAATAAAGCCCAATACAGGTAGAAATGGTTAATGCTTAAGATATGGATTGTGCCATAATCGATTTATATTTGTTGGCCTTATTGTATGGTTTGTGTATCGATTATAAATCCAATATTGCCACCAGCGCAGGTCTCAGTATTCCAAGACTCTAAACCATTGCAATTTGAAATAGTTTTTCACACTAGGTAGTTAATAATATGGCGTGTTGACGTGACAGTCAAATGCCTGCAATTGTAAATGTTTTAACGTCATAATTCAAACACCTCAAAAATCATTTTATAAATCAAGTTGCAATTAATATCTGATCAACATCTTGCCAAAATCCATCATTCATAAATCCATTAATGATGGGTGGATGGACCTTTTCCGGGATACCTGTATCACCAATTTTATCCAATTCGGGACTTACATCTAAGGTGGTCCGAGAATCACATTGTTATTTTATTATATTCACATTATGTATTTTCATATTGGGTGAAGTCCATCCGTTAATCGTTTTCCACACCAGTTACGGATATCCCTACATTCCAGTTACGGATTGCAGCAGCTATTTATTTTCTTCAGTTACCGACATCAAAACGGTAATTTAAATTGCTAATTTCTCTATCAAGCGATTAAATTATGAAAAATCCTTGGGCATTTCAATTCCAAATTTACTAGTACTTCAGATAAGACATGAAATGTAGCAGAATAAATCTTTATTATCACAAAATTGACAGTTATAATATTTAGCCGAAACAGTGTCCGCCATTTTGAGACTGTCGAAATTGCTATATGCATTATTTTGGGTGTTTTATTATCTATTGCTACCTCTGCTAGTGGATCGTTTGTCTTTTACTTTTACTTTATAATTATTTTATTGTCTCTAAAAAAAGAAAAATACAAGAGGATTTGGAACAAGATGTTTCAACTTACTAGTCCCTCTCCTTAGACATATAATACAATATTGACAAAGAACAAGATGACATTATAATCGTTACAAGGGATGACTACATATATGTAAATATATATATTAAGGTTAAAATCAAATAGTTTGCCGACTGAATATATATGTACATATATGATGTATAAAATTTCAATTTACACTGAATCAAAATAGAAATAATGAGTTAAAGAACAAAACGATATCTAATTAATTAACAGAAACGTTTAGATAAAAGAATGAATTTTTGAACTGATCTGAATAAAGTTTTGTTAGTTTCATCATCAACATCACTACAACCAAACAGAATGTTTTTTATAGTTATTGGGACAAATTCTTTAATATTGTCAAAACATGTAGATCTATCTAACTGATACAAAGGACATTCTAAGAAAAAATGAATAGCATCTTCATACAGACGACCACATATACAACCATCATCATTTTTCAAATTAACTCGAAATAAATCAGCATTTAGTGCACTACATCTATGCCTAAGTCTTGTATGAATGATATTAATTTTTCTATCACCAAAAGTGTAATATAAAGGAACCTGAATAGGTTGACCTTTAATGACTTTCCTGAATCTTGAATATGATGGAAGGTGCCTGACATTAGTTGGCAAGGAATTCCATAAATTCAATGTAGAAGGAAAGAAAGATTTAGAGAATGTTTCTAGACGACACCTCGGGATATTATAATTTTCAGCATTTCTGAGACCATACCCAACAACATCGCCAACAATGGTTGGTAAACAATCTATCAAATACTGTGGCGCTAAATCATTATTGATTTTATAAAACAAGTTAAGTCTTCTATTTTTCCTTCTTTCCTCCAAAGTTTCCCAACCCGTTTCAAAATATAAACTTTCAGAACCAACATACAAGGGCAAACCAGTAACAATTCTAGCTGCTTCTAACTGAAGTCTTTCTAATTTTAATGTATCACGAGCACAACAACCGTCCCAAAGTTCACATCCATACTCTAAAATTGGTAAAATATATGTCAAATAAATTTTACTCAAGTAAATTCTACTTAACAAAAACTTAATCTTCCTTAGAATATAAATTCGAGCAGAAGCTCTTTTACAAATATTATCAATATGAAAACACCATTTACAATTACTTGAAAAACTAATACCTAGGTGAGTATGATTATCAACTTTATTAATTTTCTCCCCATCAAAAAATAAATCAATATTATCAACAATTCTTTTGTTAGTAAATACATGTACTACAAATTCAGTTTTCTTTGGGTTAAATTTTTGACCATTCATTTAGCCTTTCTAAATCTGCATTCAAATGTCTCTCTGTTTCTAAAACATCAGACGATCAATATGACAATGAGGTGTCGTCTGCAAACAGTTTACTTAGACTATCTAAATTATCAGATATATCATTTATATATATGATAAATAGCAACGGACCCAATACAGAGCCTTGAGGTACACCTGCATTTAAGAAACCTATGTCTGATTCGGAATTATTTATGAAAACTAATTGATTCCTGTTTGAAATATAAGCTTCAAACCATTTTAATAGAGATTCACTAATTCCATATGTCTTAAGCTTAGTCAGAAGACCCTTATGCCATACCCGGTCAAACGCCTTTGAGATATCGCAGAAAACGGAAGTAAAAATTTCTTTTTTTTTCTAAGGATAAACATATTTGGTAATAAATTTCGATTAACTGATAAACAGTTGAGTGACCGGGAACAAACCCCGATTGAAATTTATACAACAATTTGTTTTCTAATAAGAAGTTAAACACATGTTTAAAAATAATTCTTTCAAATGCCTTTCCAACACAACTAAGAAGGGATATGGGCCGATAATTTGAAACTTAAGACCTGTCTCCGTTTTTAAACAGTGCCATAACTTTAGCCAGCTTCCAACTGCTAGGATAAGTTGATGTTCGCAGAGAGTAATTAAAAATAATTTGCAAGGGAATGCAAACTGAGGCCGCAGATCGTTTGTCCCTGAGGATGATAACCAACCCAGAAGTCAGTACTTTAGTACCGACCCAAAAACCGAATTTATTTGGATATTTGGAAATTTAAGAAAGTTTGCTCAAAACTAAAGAATATCTCCCTCGTGCATAGCCCTGTTCCTAGCTGATTTCGACTTTTCATTTAGATCTTCTTTGTTTTTTTGTTCCCTGTCAGATTTTATTAATGTTTTGATTTTTATCTGCATCGAAAAGATACACGAGTTTGTCGAAATGTTCATATGGAGAATCTAAACTTGTAATAACTTCGATATTTTGCTATTTTAAACCTCCCTCCAACGTGGCAACGGATCTCTTCATTTTGTGGAATCCCTGTAATGAGGGGTAAAGGCCCTTTATCGGGACTCCGGGATTGGACGGTTTTAGCGCCGGGGAATCGGGATTGCCGTTTTTGGTATGTTACCGGAGCTCAACTCAATTCCCCAGATTTCTCACTACCCTTTTAATATTCAAATACAAGAAAGAAGTCCCATTTTCATAACATAAATGTGCTTGCAAGACTTTCTTATGCAAAAGAAAGCAACAGTTGTGCAGAAAAGAATCAACAAATTGTAAGAACTAACATTGGTATGAAAATGTTACGAGGATGAATATTTTTGCAAATGCGAAGGTAAAAAGACCTCCCCCCCTTTTCTTAAAACTTAGAGTCAGGTCTCAGAATCCCTCATCAAAAGCATACAAACCGATCGGATTACAATGATGTTACTATTTATATACATTCCAAATCATGCCAAATAAAATTATGTAGGCCGTATGTCATGTATGCAGGGCAAAGTGTAAAATGTGGACTGGACTGGTGAACTGGACTCATGGACTGGACTCGTGAACTTTACTAATATAAAATTAGGGAGAACTTCGTTTTTAATAGACTTTGGTTTGTTGTAGATCATTTACATAATATTGTCATTGACTGTTTGTCATAAATGCCATTTTTGATACTTTAGAAAACAATAAATATATTAATTTACCAACATTTAAAATAATGATACAACATTCCATTCAAGAATGATAAGGCAGCTTTGCACTGACAAATAAACATTGTGGAATGGTTTTGTGTTTTTCCTTTGAAGTAAAATGTACTATATATAAGATACAGTTGGATTTAGGAAAGGGGAGGAGCTTAAATGAATGTCACAAATGTACAATAACTGACTGTAACTCCAGTTATTGTACGCCTCTGTATCTCCAGTTATTGTACACTTTTGGAGGTCAGAATATATTTTTAAAGAAAATAATTTCCGAAAACGAAACATTTTATTAAAAAATTAACATCAAATTTTTGTGAAATCATGTAATAAAAAATTGTGTCAGCTGAAAAAAAAATAGAAAAACAAACGCTGTCCGGATTTCATTCATTTTCATCTAATTTGGGTTGAAAAACGACCAGCTTGCTCAACTTTACAACCAAATCCCTTGTTTTTCAAGAAAGTCCTTTTCGCATATGCCCTTGCTTTTGAATTACCGCAATTACCCACATATAATGAGATACACGTATCTCGGTAGATATTTAGCCCCATTCTGCCTTCGAATCCATACTGAATTTATCCATCTAGTGCATGTGCATGTCAGTGTGGCGCTACTCTCTCTATTTATTGAAACGTTGACGGTTCAGTTAGTTTATCCTTTTGTGTTCATATCTTTTTTTTAATCATTTTTTTTTAATCTTGAACTGAACTCTTCTGTCAGCCATGTTTCAGGGCATAATCAATGTTCGTTTCCCTTGTCTTTTCCATTGTTTCAAAAGTACCGAGAATACCCATATACCGGGTACTGGTTTACTGTTGAAAAAAAACAGTTTATGTTCAATTCTGTATTTTCGGCAATCTGTGTGCTAAATCAAAGACAGAAGAATTATTAAAATCTACCCTTCTTTTGTGTTGGAAAGCTCTAAAAATTCAACGTCCGTCCTTGTGTGATTCATTGTATGAAACCACTGCATCTTAGAATAATGTAACACCCAACGTGCTGAGAATTTCCTAAATTATCTTTACCTAACGACTTGCTGCTTTTTCATTGGACCATTCCACAAATCATTTACAGAACACGTGACTATCTGTATCAGGTTTACAATGAAGGGGCGTGGAAATCATCTCGTCCTGATGGACTCGATGATTTCCACGCCCCTTCATTGTAAATCTGATACAGATACACACTTGTTCTGTAAATATAACATAAAACACATAATTAAAGAGATCAGAATTTGATACAGGGATGTTCGATAAAATGTTTACACTATGAAACCAGATGTAATCCATATACTGGTATATTTTACCTTGAAATAAAAATTTAAAAATGTGTATATGTTGACAAACTCTCACATTGGTAAGATATGTCCCATTACAAAGAAATCATCCAATTACTGCGAAAAAACGATTTTTGATCAACAGGTGTTTAATTTGTTTATTTGTTTTCTTTATGCATTTCTTACCTCAATTACAAATTTATATTATACAGTTGGCTTCATTAATTTCGAAATTTACTATATAAATGGGGCGATTTTTTTGTTGTTTAGAGCACTATATGAATAGGTCGTATATTCAAAGTCTGTACCCAATTCCACATGAAGTGCCCCCACCTGTGAAGTAAAACAATGTAAAAATAGTCATTCAAATATATAGCCAATTACATATTTTGTCTGTCAATGCAGCGCAGAAAGCATTTAAACATTTACAAGACAAAACATCAACAAAATATCAACAATAAAATTGATGAGTGTTCCATGGAACACTTGTGTCGCCTGTACTTTAAGAGAGTTATTTTTGGCTCAGTTAACCTCTACAATCTCTAAAAATCAAAATTCTAAGTATTAGGTGTATGTCTGGATCAGGAGAAAAAACATATCCTGTAAATTTGTTTAGAATATGAATTATAATTTTGAAGGTCTTGCAGATAAAAAAAAACCGAAATACATTTGTACCATTTGAGCTATTTTTGTTCAGTGAACGTCTAAAATCTGTAAAATTGATTTTAAGTATCAGGTGCACAATTAGATCAAGTGATCAACATATCCTGCAAGTTTGGTTGGAATATGACTTACAGTTTTTTAAAGAGTTCAAAAGTAACCATTTGAATAAACTGAGAATTGTTGCAAAAATTTGTACCATTGACCATATTTGTTGAAAATATTCCAAGTTGGTAAACAGGAAGTAGATATCCGACAGAAATGAATTCGATAAGCGCAATTTTGGAACCCCATACTTAGCCACATACAAAATTTCAAGTGGCTGTGATTTGTAGTTGCTGAGAAAAGTGTTACAAAAATTTTTACCATTCACAGTATTGGTTAAAAATATTCCATGTCGGTAAACAGGAAGTAGCTTTCCGACAGACCTGAATTAGATAAGCCCAATATAGAACCCCATACTTAAGTCACATACAAAATATCAAGTGGCTGTGATTTACAGTTGCTGAGAAAAGTGTTACGAAAATTTGTACCATTTACCATATTTGTTGAAAATATTCCAAGTCGGTAAACGGGAAGTAGATGTCCGACAGATCTGAATTTGATAAGCGCAATATAGAACCCCATACTCAAGTCACATACAAAATTTCAAGTGGTTGTGATATGTAGTTGCTGAGAAAAGTGTTACGAAATAAAATGGGACGGACAACGACGACGGCAACAACACCGCAAGACGACTAAAGTCCTCCCTATGTGTCGCCACACACTACGTGTGCAGGCGACACAAAAGTGTTCAAATCGGATGGAAAAAAACAATTCAAAGGCAATAGTATCAACACCAAAATCAGCTATGAACGGTGTTTTTTGTAACAGAGATATTTTAAAGCTTTAAGGAGGGAAGTTGTGCTGGAACACAAAATTTTGTTGGTTTCTTAAATTTTAGCTTTCAGCACAACTGATGAGACATTGTTTTTTGAATTGCACATTGTATATCTGTATCATGAAGAAGATATTCCATAGTTAAAAAATGGGTCAAAGACTCAAATTGCCGGGTTGCGTTTTGGTGCTTCTACCTATAAAGTGTTGCCTTTTTTGTATATAGAATATCAATAAAAACTAGATTTGCAATTGCAAGCAATAGCCGATGTCACCCCAGACTCCCAATTTGATGATTCCACCTTCTTCGCAACCTCAAAATCTACCTAGAAATCAATTTTCATTGAAATCGGACAAAGTTGAACTTTTTACGCATTTCGGCAGCCATCTTGGAAATGGCGGCCATTTTGAAAATTTTTGTCACATGGATTCCTTCCTCTTATCTTACTGAACATTTATACAAAATATGAACTAATTCCTATAAGCAGTTCCTGAGATATAGAATCCCCAATTTTTCAACGTAAATTGGCGGCCATCTTGGAAATGGCAGCCATTTTGAATTTTTTTTCGTTAAAAAAATCATCTCCTTATATTGATCTAACTTCATGCCAAGTTTCATTTGATTACATCCAGGCATTAAAAAATAATCGATCGGACAAAAATCATTGGAAAAATAATAAAAAGAAGAATAATAATCAGAAGAAACGTAGAATAACAACATGTCACCCCGACTAAGCTAAATGGTATGGAAAAATCGGGAAAAAATAGAAATAATTCCATAAAATCAGGTGCACATCTTAGATAATTATAGAAACGTTCTGTGAAGTTTCAAAGATTTGTTGAAGATGTCAATAAAAATGAATAAGTTCCAAAATCCGGAAAAATGGTAAGAATTTTCCAAATAATTCCATAAAGTCAGGTGCACATCTACATTATATATATAGAAACATTTTGTGAATTTCAAAAATCTTGGTTGAAAACTGTAAAGGAGTTAACTTCACAAAATAGTTAATTACCCTTTGTTGAAAATGTCAATTAAAAATGACTCAGTTCCAAAGTCTGGAAAAATAGGGGAAAATATTCAAAATAATTCCACAAAGTCAGGTGCACATCTTCAATATATGTAAAAACATTCCGTGAAGTTTCAAAGATCTATGTTGAAAAATGTAGGAGTTGATTTCAAATAATTGGTACCCCATTTTCCCCACCCGCCCGCCCGCCCTCGCAACATTCACAATACTATAACCCGGATTTGCACTCCGTGTAACCCGGCCAAAAACAAAAACTGTTCTTAAACAGCTAACATTTTTCAGCCGTCGGACGACATTTAAGGGAAAAGGGTGGACATTTTAGCGAAAAAGGAAAGATGTTTTAGCAACAAAAAAGTCTACACTTTATTGAAACTCTTAAAGGACATTTAGCGAATTTGGAAAAAAAACAAATGAAACATTTTAGCGATAGATACTATACTGATCAATGTCTCTTTCGTTCTCCATGCTTTGCAATTTGCTCCCTGCTGACAACGGGTAGGTGGAAGAAGGATTTTGAGCAGGATAATTTCAATATGTTTATTTCTAATGCTGGCCAATTTAAACTGAATTACACGTTCAATAGATAAATAAAATTTAACAAAAACAAACAAAAAACAAAAAAAAAAACAGAAAAACATGATAATAAAACAAACTGCATGCATAACATAAGCACAACACATGTTATAACTCGGTATTTGTCAAGTACTTGAAAACAAGAGCTCTTACAAAATATTCCCTCATACTTTCTTCTTCGGGGTACCTTTGAAACAAGCGAATTCTCAGCTCTTTTTAGGCAAAACACACATAAAATCTCCCTCAAAACTGTCCCAAACCTCAGTATAATGCATTTGATTTTAGATGTACACATTTTTTAATTTAATTTCTATGTTTTATATTTTATTAAATGTCACTTATCTGTTGCATTAAATTATGATTCGCTAAATCGCCTATCAATATTTTATGGGTAACTGAATTTAATTCCCTAAAATGTACTGGTCGTGTACCAGTTTTCGCCATTTCCCCACTGTTTTGCATTTGATCTTCTTAAACCCGGACTAAACTTTTAATGCTTTATATTGTAAAAATGTTACCAAGTAATACTTAAACCAATCGCGTTCATTTTCAGTTGCATTGCACATGCGCAGTAATATACTCATTTGAAAAAGTATTGGATTTCTTGACAAATTTTACGGATGTGTGTACCAGTTATCGCCATATCTTTCAAAATATGCATCAACTTTTTATCAATTGTTAAATGTACACTTTAATCCACTGAAGTACTCAAAAAAAGGATGAACTAAAAGGGAATAAAGAATGAAAGGTCAGCCGATGCAATTTTCAAACTGAAAGTAGCATGATTTTTATCAATGCCAAATTCGCTCTATTTTGTTCACGATGACAAGAAAATAGAAGACCTTTACAGACCCAATTCATTCGAAGAGAAAGCAACATAGTCAGCATGTATTTCTGGCAGAAAATATAGCTGACACTCCAAGTTCTCTTTTGCGACATCACATGTAAAAATCTATTTTTAGCTAATTATCATACGTGACCCCCCACACAGCAATATATCTTTTAAAGGAGATCCCAAGGGATTTATCTCTGATTTCAGTGTTTTTAAAGATTAAAATATCTTCAACAGATGTATTTGTAGGATATTGTTGTCACTTCTATACATAACCGTATAACAAAAGTCACGCGAGATCTCGAAGGACGTGAAAATTGGCGATATAACTGGTACACGGCGATAACTGGTACTCGACCAGTACACATTTTCTCTTGTTAAAATTTCCACCAAAATCAAATTCAATTTCACTAAAATGTCCTTTGCCCTTTTTAAGCTAAACATTGATTGTTGCAGTTTGTAGCACAATTATTAATTTTTCATTGGATGGTATTTTATTGTTGTTTATTTGTTTCAAGGACGTAGATCATACATAGTTTTTTTTATTATTTTAAATTGGATGATTTCTTTGTTACGCAGTCAACTCTTACCAATGTATATAATTTTTTACTTACCACTGTGAGGGATTGTAAACATAAACACATTTTTAAAATTTTTATTTCAGGATAAAATATACTAGTTATATTGATTACATCTGGCTTCATAATGTAATATTTTACGAAAGGATATGGAGTAAATGAACATGAGACCATAACGCATATGTTAACTCCAAATGCAATAATTTTAATGAGCTGTATGGCCATTTCGGAAATTAATTCCTCACCAGCAGCACTAGAACCCAAACAAGGGAAATCCATAATTTAAAAAAAAAATGTTTAAAATGCATGAAACCAAACGAAATCCGAATAATCAGTAATATCAAATATAGCTAAGGACAAAACTACGATAGAGGGAGTTTATCCTTAGGTTTTAGAATTTACATAAATTTTGATAAAAGTAATTGAACAAAGGGTACACATGAGATATAATCTCATGTACAAGTACACCATATCTAAGAAAATAAAGAGCATACATCTCTACCACGGGGAATTGTTTTACAACTCCACACTGCAATAAAAGACAAACTCCTTTATTAAATATTTTACGAAAGGATATGGAGTAAATGAACATGAGACCATAATGCATATGTTAACTCCAACTGCAATAATTTTAATGAGCTGTATGGCCATTTCGGAAATTAATTCCTCATCAGCAGCACTAGAACCCAAACAAGGGAAATCCATAATTGAAAAAAAAAATGTTTAAAATGCATGAAACCAAACGAAATCCGAATAATCAGTAATATCAAATTTAGGTAAGGACAAAACTACGATAGAGGGAGTTTATCCTTAGGTTTTAGAATTTACATAAATTTAAATAAAAGTAATTGAACAAAGTGTACACATGAGATATAATCTCATGAACAAGTAAACATTTTATTAAACATTCCTGTATCAATTCTGATCTCTTTGTGTTTTATTGTTCATTTGTCAGTGCAAAGCTGCCTTATCAGTCTTCAATGGAATGTTGTATCATTATTTTAAATGCTGATAAACTAACTTATTAATTGTTCTAAACTATCAAAGTTGGCATTTATGACAAACACTCAATGACAATAGTATGTAAATGATCTGCAACAAACAAACGTCTATAAAAAACAAAGTTTAGAGTCCAGTTCGCAAGTCCAGTCCACAAGTCCAGTCCATGAGTCCAGTCCACAAGTCCAGTCCAGAAGTCCAGTTCAGTCCAGTCCAAATTTTACGATGGTTTGTTTACAAATATTTGCACATGCGCATGGATATATAAAAACATAAAAGTTACATCAATCATTGGGCTGGAAAATTTAAACTTAATTAGAGTCAAGTGTGGTAACACAGTAAATAACTCATTATGGGAGGAACACGATGTCTTCACAATTTGTTTACAAATGTCTGCACATGGTTGTTTAACTACTTCTCTGTCTTCAGGATAACATGACTGATTAATTGTGTTGATTGAGTCAGTATTTAGGTCATTTATTGTTGTCAATTAACGAGCTGCGCGCGCAGCTCGGGATTGACTTAGTAGTCACATAAAAAGGAAAAACCTCATTGCGCATTTCTTACGCTTTATATGAAATTAATCTGCAATATAATCGCTGATCAGACATATATTTATGTAAAATCAGCCTCTTCGATCGACGGGTCAAAATTGTTAAGTAATGATTAATTAATTTCATCAATGAATACATGTGTACTATTAAAGTATTACCAAATGTCTCATTTGCTAGGTAATCGTTCGTCGGTGACGTGTATTGGACTCGATACATGTGTGATCTATGACCTTACCAACATGGATGAATGGTAATGTCTTGAACTCCGTATTTGTAATCATCATGTCGGTATTTATTTATTTATTTTCAACAAATTGTGATTTTATTAAAATGACGAAAAAGAGTAATATAATGTCAACAAGGAGAGGAATTACAAAACATCTAACATTGACGGCGTATAGTAAAAATGGTATATAAAATTAAAAAGTCAGTTGTTCAGAGAACAATTGCAAGGTCTTTCACCAGTTTTCACCATGATCACATGTTTGAGTTTGATTTTGTTGTCTATTTCAGTTCAAAATGTGTTGTAAGCAAAAGTTCTGATCTTTTTAAGTCTTTTTCTCAACGGTTGCTAAGGACTTTTTCGAAAAATTAGCTTGTTGCTAAGGATAGGAAAGTCACTTCCGGTTTGCAATGTCATTCATTTCCTCTTTACAACATTACCAAAACTTTTTGCCTTTGGTTGCTAAGGACTTTTATGGCAAAAAACGTTGTTGCTAAGGACCTTGACCTTTGACCTTGACCCCATTTTGTCGGCCATATCGAGCTGAACAATTTATCTTCTTATAGTTTCTTTGTATCTTTAATAGTTTTTGAAATATAGGCAAAAAACTCTTAAATCGGACCCCGAAAAAGGTTTTTGGGCAATAGGTCCAAAATGAATGGTCCAATTATTTT
>MJUU01047755.1:4115-18896 GCA_002080025.1 Modiolus philippinarum | reverse complement strand
CAATATTCCATGAGGGGGTTCAGAATTAAATGGAAGAAAACTGACCCCTGGGTCAAAATTCCATATGGAAAACTGACCCCGGGGTCAATATTCCATATGGAAATTTGACCCCGGGGTCAATTTTTCAGGGGTTCAATATTCCATATGACACCGGGTAGGAAAAATGTTCGAAAATCTGCCAAATTTGGTACATTTCTATGAAAATGCTCAAAAGTAGCCTTTTCATGACGTCAGAGCTACACATATTGTGACGTCATTTATTCTAACTTTTTGTATTTTTTCTATAAATGGGATCTAAGCTTTAAAATGAACATGGAAGAAAATCTTGGTGGTGCAACTTAAAAATTCACTGAAATCATGGGTCAAATCAACCCCTTATCGCACCTTGTCCTTTCTCACTGATCATTAAACAAAATGTGTGAAAAATTTAAGATTTGTATCATCTACCTTTACAGAGAAAATTTTGACAAAAAAATTATTCTATAATACCATGAATACAGAACTCCAGAAAATTTTGAGGCAATTTTGAAAATGATGTGTAAATGAATATCTTCTTTGCACTGCTGTACTCTGTTTTAGATATTAAGGTTGCCAACATGTACATGAACACTATTCGACAACCATGTATGCAGAATTGCTTACCATTCTTGGTCAAAAATAGCGAGTTAAAAACTGTGTATACTATGGTTGTGTAACATTTCATCAAAATCCAAGCAGCCATTTAGGACTCAGACAAGGTACATGGACAGACAGGCAGACAGGCAAATGAACGGACAGACTGACGGACAGTGTGATACTTGTGCACCTCCAAATATTTGTTGGTGGGGCAAATAACAAAGACAGCCATAGCATAACTGGACTAGGATGTTTCCATTCAATTTTGTTTCATTTGCAAATTTGACATAATATACCTTCAAATTCTGAGTGAATATCAGCACCACTGCCACTTAAACCTAATGTTGTTTGTGCACTGCTATAAATAGGGTCATGTACCAACATATATATTGTAACACTTTCTGTATCTGAAACAAATCAAAATAAGTAAACAGATGAATCATATTTAGTTTTATTCCTAAAATTGACCAGAGGGTCAGATGAGGCTGTATTGCTCCAATGATGGCTACTGATCTGAGAAATTTTCCCACTGGGTTAAATGATAAATCTAAGGTGACAGCCATTTTAGTTTTATGATTGGTATTATAATCATTTATCTGGTATTACCATTAAAAGCACAGTTTATATCAATTTGTATATGAAATGGTTGCTAAAAATAGACAATTTACAAAATTTTCTAATTAAGCTTTATTTTAAATTAAAGAACTTTAGTGAGCAAGCTCACATACCCCACACCCCCACATATCAGAAAATCCTGCATTATTGAACTCCAAAAGTATCCTATAAGAAATATTAGACATAACATGAGGCTCTCAAGACGCTGTAACGCTCACCTGGGCCATGGCTGACACAACAAGTCAAAATAATCCAATTGTTTAAGGGTCTCAATTTCAAGTTTGTTGATAAACATTGATGTCATATGATCGAAAATTCAACTATGTTCCCCATTGGCAGCTATTTTTGATGGGGCGTAGACCGACTGTCACCTTCTTGAAGAAGACCATTTAAGCATCATTGTGCCTCGATTTGGTTCCATTTGGCCCAGTATTTTCTGAGGAGATCTTTGAATGATTTCCCATGGGGTCCAAGGTTAAACAATGTTCCCCGCTGACTGCCATCTTGGATTCTATGCAGACATGCTGGACACATTTAATGAAGGGGACCAAGTAAGGACCATTGTGATCAAGTATGATTCCAATTGGCCATGTACTTTCAGAGGAGAAGATCTTTGAATATGTTTCCCTATAGGGTCCAATGTTAAAACCATGTTCCCCACTGGTGGCCATCTTTAATATGATGTGGACCTGCCAACACATTTTTTAAAAGGGGCTAACTAGGGACCATTGTGACTAAGTTTGGTTGCAATTGCCGCAGTGGTTTCAGAGAAGATATTTGAATGCTTTCCCATAGGGTCCAATGTTAAAACTGTGTTCCCTGCTGGCAGCCATATTGGATATGATACTGACTAGCCAAACATTTTTTTTAAAAGGGACCACCTATAAGGACCATTGTGACCAAGTTTGGTTCCAATTTGCCCTGGGGTTTCAGAAAAAGATGTTTGAATGAAAAAAGTACGACTGACAGACCCAAGATACAGTCATGGCAAAAAGCTCACCATGGCATAGCCAGGTTAGTAACAGAGTTAATGCTGGCTATCAAGAAGGGATACTACTACTAAAATATCTAGGTAAGATGTTTGAACTGAAGGCAAACATTTACCAATGAAAGATACAATATACATTTTAATACAAAAATTATCACAATATGAAATAAGTAAAAGATTATGAAAGAATTTTTGCAAAAAATTGCAAAAATTTGTACAAAATAACTTTTTTGGCTCTTGATCAGGTTATTTTCACGCCGGCTTTTGTTCATGATTTTGGATTAAAATGGGGCAGGGATTTGTTAGCTGTATTTATAGTTCTTGTTTTACTTTTTTATGTCATACATATAAATGGGCAGTGAAATTTACACGGGGGCTAATTTTCGCGCTAAATTGTCAACCGCGAACATAGCGAAAATTAAACACACACGAAAAATACCTGATATACAGTATGTAACAAATAAGTGATAACAGGGAATTTCTCTAAAACTTAAACCTAAGAAGATTTGAAAACAGAATTAAAAGGGAAATAACCCAGGACAAGATGATACTTGCTGTTTTAGCTGAAAATAGTCTAAGTGCAATAACTCCCATAAAAATAATCCGACTAATAAGGCAGTATAGTAGCATGCACATCTACACATCATGACGAACAATCCTACCAAATATGAAAGCAATTCATTAAGGGGTTTCAGAGGAGTTGCAGTGACAAGATGATACTTGCTGTTTTAGCTGAAAATAGTCCAAGTCCAATAACTCCCATAAAAAATATCCGATCAATAAGACAGTATAGTATGCACATCTACACATCATGACCAACAATTCTACCAAATATGAAAGCAATCCATTGAGCGGTTTCAGGAGTTGCAGTGACAAAATGATACTTTGGTATTTCAACTGAATATAGTCTAAATATGAAACCAATCCATTCAATAGTTTCAGAGGAGTTGCAGTGACAAGATGATACTTTGGTATTTTAACTGAAAATAGTCTTAGTCCCATAACTCCCACAAAAATTATTTAATCAATATGTTGGTAAAGTATGCACATCTACACATCATGACCAACAATCCTACCAAATATGAAAGCGATCCGTCAAGCAGTTTCAGAGGAGCTGCAGTGACAAGATGATACTTGCTGTTTTAGCTGAAAATAGTCTAAGTCCCATAAAAATAATCCAATTAATAAGGCAGTATAGTATGCACATCTACACATCATGACCAACAATCCTACCAAATGTGAAAGCAATTCATTAAGCGGTTTCAGAGAAGTTGCAGTGACAAGATGATACTTGCTGTTTTAGCTGAAAATAGTCCCAAGTCCAATAACTCCCATAAAAAATATCCGATCAATAAGACAGTATAGTATGCACATCTACACATCATGACCAACAATTCTACCAAATATGAAAGCAATCCATTGAGCGGTTTCAGAGGAGTTGATTTGACACGATGGTACTTTGGTATTTCAACTGAATATTGTCTAAATATAAAACCAATCCATTCAACAGTTTCAGAGGAGTTGCAGTGACAAGATGATACTTTGGTATTTTAACTGAAAATAGTCTTAGTCCCATAACTCCCACAAAAATTATTTAATCAATATGGTGGTATAGTATGCACATCTACACATCATGGCCAACAATCCTACCAAATATGAAAGCGATCCGTCAAGCTGTTACAGTGGAGTTGCAGTGACAAGAACAGGACTGACGGACAGACAGACGGACGGACAGAAGGGTCAAAAACAATATACCCTCCGCAACTTCATTGCGTGGGGTATAGCTACGAATAAACAATTTACAAGATCATATGTTAAACTATGTACCCAGTGGCAGCCATTTTGGATTCGTGATAAGTAAAGATATGGAAGATTTGCTAGATGACCAATCAATATCAACTTGACATATGAAGGATTTTAAACAAGAGGCTCTCAAGAGCCTGTATCGCTCACCTGGCTCTTGATTAACATTGACATTTTATGTTAAAGAGCCCTTATATATAATTAAACTATAAATCCAATATCCCTAATTAGTTAAAAGGGAGAAGACCTCTGTTAGTTTAACATTGGACCCCATGGGAAACACTAAGTTCCCCACTGGCTGCCATGTTGGATATCGCGCTGACCTGAAAAACACCTTTTTGCAAGGGACCACTAGATGACTATTGCGGCCAAGTTTTGTTCCAATTGGCTCAGTACATTCAGAGGGGAAGATCTTTGAATGTGTTTTCCCATAGGGTCCAATGTTAAAACTATGTTCCCCAGTTGCGGCCATGTTGGATATAGTGCGATCCTGAAAAACACTTTTTTTGCAGGGGAGCACCTAAGGACTATTGTGGCCAAGTTTGGTTCCAATTGGCTCAGTAGTTTCAGAGAAGAAGATCTTTGAAAGTGTTTTCCCATAGGGTCAAATGTTAAAACTATGTTTTCCGCTGGCGGCCATCTTGGAAATCGGGCGGACCTAAAAAACACCTTTTTTGTAAGGGACCACCCAAGGACTATTGTGGCCAAGTTTGGTTCCAATTGGCCCAGTAGTTTCAGAGAAATAGAATTTGAAACGTTTTTTTTCCATAGGGTCCAATGTTAAATTTTGGTCCCATCTGGCGGCCATCTTGGATGACGTACAAACCTGAGCGACACAATTTTTAAAGGGGACCACCCAAGGACAATTGTGGCCAAGTTTGGTTTCAATTGGCGCAATGGTTTCAGAGGAGAAGATCTTTGAATGAAAAGTTTACGGACGGACGGAAGATGGACGCAAAGTGATGGCAAAAGCTCACCCTGGCATAGCCAGGTGAGCTAAAAAATAAGCAATTTACAACATTTCCCTATAGTATCCAATATCAAACTAAGATCTGCAGTGACATCTTGAATTAAGTACTAAAACCCTAAATTTGTTTAATGACAACCATGTTACCATGCCTAGTTAATATTAATTTGATAAATACAGTAGAATAAAAAAAGATAATAGGAAACACCTACAATGGCAGATTAACACAGTCACATGCCACAATGTACCAAGAAACTGCACTAGAAAACCAGAGGCTCCCAGGAGCCTGTATCGCTCACCTGGTTTTCAGTTGCCACAATCAAGGTAACAATGTAAGTTATACAGTTGATCTTCAGTTTCTCAAACTTTCGTACGTCCAACGCCTCCAATATCTTGAACTGTTTTTAAAGTCTGATCATGTTTTATTATATTTCTTTGTTGGGATTTTTCGATAAAAAACGTTCTTGCTAATGACCACTTTCGACACGATTTGAAGTCGAAATGTCATTTTGAAAATGGCAGTCAACAAACAATTTTCAACATCCGTTTTGAAGTCGCAACATCAATATCTATTTGGAAATCAAATTTCTTTGAAATCGGACAATGTTGAACTTTCCCGTCTTTTTGGTAGCCATTTAAAATATGGCAGTCAGCGAACAATTTTTAACATCAGTTTTGAAGGAAACCAAATGTCATTGAAATCGGACAATGTTGAATTTTCCCGCCTTTTTGACAGCCATTTTGAAAATTGCTGTCAACGAACAATTTTCAACATCGGTTTTGAAAGTCGCAACATCAATATCTACTTGGAAATTTCATTGAAATCGGACAATGTTGAATTTTCCGGCCTTTTTTGGTGGCCATTTTGAAAATGGCGGTCAAGGAACAATTTTCAACATCGGTTTTGAACTCGCAACATAGAGATCTATTTGGAANCTACCGCCTAATCGAACACAATTTTGAGAAGCCATACTCTGGTGATGATTCAGGCAAAGTTTGGTTACATTTGGCCCAGTGGTTTCAGAGGAGAAGATTTTTGAAATTGTTGACAGACAGACGGATGGACGACGGACGACGGACGACGGACGCATAGCGATGGCAAAAGCTCACATGGCCTTTTAGGCCAGGTGAGCTAAAAACCACGAATAATCTAGAGGCTCAGAAACTGAGGCTGAATCGCTCACCTGGCAAAATGTGTGCAGCAGGGGATGAAACTGATGTTTATCCTATAGGATCCTGAATTAAAAATTGTTCTGTGCTGATGGTCTTGTTTTTATTAAATCAAAACAAAATAAGCAATCTTAGCTTGGCTGAATTTGCTTCAATAGTTTCAGTGCATATGACAAAAAGATGTTTTCCTATACGAGGGTGTGAAAGGGGGTACTCTTCTGATGGTTAATGGTAAAATTTTCAGTCATACGACGTTAACGGTAGGACATTTTAAGCCCTTTCACGAATCAGCGACTGACGGCAAAAATTTGATTGATTAAGACGTCAACGCTAGCAGAAAAACGCCGTTTCATGGTAAACAGTAAATGGCATTCATACCCTCCTATAGGGGTCCAATCTTAATACGAAGTTCTGTGCTTGGAGCCATTAAAAAAAATTTGGGCAGGGTTTCCCCTTATATTCAAAGTAAAACATATTGCTGAAATCAAAACATTCAGAGACCCCTTTAAAAAAAAAGAAAGAAAAGTGGTAAAAGTTGTCCTCATAAATTGCTTTAATTAATTATAACATGTTGGAAAAGAAAATTAAGTTTATAACCTCCCTTAGTTTAATTATCTCCCTTCTTAAAATTTTCACTTTTCTTTATGTCTTTAAATTATATACACTCCTTAAATCATGTGTTGATGTAAATAATTAGAACTATTTGATATATATACAATTTTATACTCAGGACAAAACACCAACCATGTCAGTGGAGTTGCTATTATCATCAGCAAAGAAGTAGAGAAAACATTATTACAGTGGCAATCAATCAGTGATTGTTTAATAACAGCCAGGTTTATATGGCCTTATGCCCCCCGGGGGATGAAGAGGATAGCAGACCTGTTTACCCCAACTGAAGGCCGTCAGTAAGATTGTCAGTATTTTTTGTATTAATGTCAGTGCAATGGCGTTGAGCACCGTGAAGAGGCGCGAACCTGCTAGGGGGGTTTGGGGGCATGCCCCCCCCCCCNAAGAAAATTTTGAAAAATTTGATGCCATTTCCTGCCATCTGAGAGCTTTTACAGACAGATTTAGAGATGTATGATTTTTTTAAATATACCCATTTTTTTACTGTTGATTTTTTTTTCATATTTGTATAAATATTTGATAAGCAAGGGAAAAAATTACCATCAGCTGCAATTTTAGAACCAGGCAGGAAACATCATTATAAATACTTTATTCATTGTAACTGAGAATGGACTAGTTCGATCATAAATAGGTATCAGCTGACATTCAAATGCTTCGGCCCTGGTCACTGTTGTGACTCGATCACTTTCAGAGTTCTATAAAAAGATGGTGAAATTCAATGTCTCAGTCTGTAATCGACTGCACATGTTGTCAGCAGTCATCTTGCCACCGTGGGCACACATAACATCCACTCCAGCTGACTGATTAAAGAATGGCAATATATCCGCGCATGAATATATAAGATCTGTTTTGTTTGGTGGCCAGTTCAGCTGATCCATCTTGAGTACCTTTCGTTTTTGACATTTTTGTAATCATAACCCGGTTACCACCACCTCATGACGCTCAGCCATGTCACTTTGATCACGATCTTTCAAACTTTTGTTAGAATATTACAATTTCATAAAAGAGCCCAGCTGATTTGGATTGGTTGTTCATTTTCTAGATTGAATTTTACTAAAAGAATTTTTTAAACCGATATTTGATTTTGACCGTAATTTCTCTGCATATCACTGTAAAAATGTATTTTTGTCACTAATATCGTACAAAATACGGCGAAAACGTAAAAGTAAACAGGTTTGGGATAGGTGAGGTGAGGTGATATATATAGTACAAGTTCTACAAATAAAAAGAATATTTCTATATGAACAATAGAACGTTTGTAGCTATTTTTGTTATGAAATCATTAAAGGCTTGAATGAGTTTCACATTTAACCATAGGTGTACCCTACTGGCAGCCACCTTGTGCTGTAAGGACATAAGGACTTTTTGGACAGGACCATCTTACCATAATTATAACAAAGTTTGGCTCCATAATTGCACTTGCCTGAGCAGTTCTTTCAATTTATTTTCCATAGTGTCCAATTTAACTTTATTCCCTGCTGGCAGCCATCTTGGATGAGGAATGGACCTGTCGGATAACTTTTTTGAAAGGGATCATCTAAGGACCATTGTGACTAAGTTTGGTTCTAATTGGACAGATACTTTCTGAGAAGAAGATATTTAAAGTGTTTTCCAATAGGGTCCAATGTTAAAACTAAGTGTATGTTCCCAGTTGACAGCCATCTTCGATGAGGTATTGACCTGTCATATACCTTTTTCAGGAGGGACCATCTAAGGACCATTGTGATTAAGTTTAGTTCTAATTGGACAGTTAGTTTCTGAGAAGAAGATATTTGAATGTGTTTTCCCATAGGATCCAATGTTAAAACTATGTTTCCCACTGGCAGCCATCTTGGACGAGGTACGGACCGGCCAGATACCTTTTTTGGAACGGACCATCTAAGGATCATTGTGACTAAGTTTGGTTATAATTGGACAAGTAGTTCCCGAGAAGAAGATCTTTGAATGTGTTTTCCCATCGGGTCCAATGTTAAAACTATGTTCCCCGCTGGGGGACATCTTGGATGAGGTACTGACCCGCCGGATACCTTTTTTGGAAGGGACCATCTAAGGACCATTGTGACTAAGTCTGATTCTAATTGAACAAGTAGTTCCCGAGAAGAAGATCTTTGAATATGTTTTCCCATGGGTCCAACGTTAAAACTAGGTTCCCTGCAGACGGCCATCTTGGATGCGGTACGGACCTGCTGGATACCCTTTTTGGAAGGGACCATGTATGGATCATTGTGTCTAACTTTGGTTCCAATTGGACCAGCAGTTCTTGAGAAGAAGATCTATGAATTTATTTTACATAGGGTCCAATGTTATAACTATGTTGCCTAGTGGGGCCATCTTGAATGACTTACGGACCTGACAGATACCTTTTTGGAAAGGACCATCTAAGTACCATTGTGCCTAAGTTTGGTTATAATTGGACTGGTAGTTTCTGAGAAGAAGATATTTGAATGTTTTTGAATGTTTTTTTTTTCTATAGAGTCCAATGTTAAAACTATGTTCCCTGCTGACCGCCATCTTGGATGAGGTAAGGACTTGACGGATACAATTCATCTCTGAAATTTTATGTATGGTTCATTCCATTGTATGTGTGAACTGTTATCTTGACTGTATAATGGTTCATTCCAATACACTCCTCAAACAAGTTTTTGTGGTTGTATAAAATTTTGTTAGCATTTTCAGCTAGATATTATTTTCTGAGGGCTGTTCCAGAGAATATTGTATGGGGGGGGGAGGGGTTGGAAGGCACTTTTATTAAAATTTGATGGGTTGTGGGTATATTGGAGACTTGTATTGTAGAAACACATAGAAAAAATAAAATAAAATTTTATGCATGGTGGGTCCTTTTTAAAAGTGCCTTCCAACCCCCCATACAATTAATTCTGCAATAACCCTGACCATGTTCTGGTTTCTGTACAAACTTTTAACATCAAATGATTCAAAAGATTTGATTAAGTTATTGATGTTGAGAAAATTTTAATCATAGGGTTTGAATAGATGTCACCTAAATTTTGAATCATTATGTCCTGTTTCAGCATTTTCAGTCCCAGACAAGTAAAAAATATTTCAATCAAATGGTGTTAATCATCAATATGTAGGTTCGTTAAGAAGAAAAACCAGAAATATTTATTTGTATTGATTTGCACTTTGTTAATGGTTTAAGCTATAAAGGAACTGATATTACATTCCCTTAACACCCTAGCCTGACATTCCTTACACTTTTACCACGATTTACACTCTAAATCAAATCTGTAAAAATTTCTCTGCCATTATAACTTACCTAATTGTTTTGAATCATACAATGATTCTGAACATAGACGACATTTTGTATTACAACAAAGACAAGACCTGCAGTTCTGTCTTTCACGGGCAACAGTATTGATATGCTGACAAAATGTACAGTCATCTTCATGGCATTGTTTTCCCAGCAATAAATTGGTATAGTGGGGACATATTGTATCATCATTCCCAGTCAATAAATCAGTTTTCGCTGCAATGCACATAGTACATTTGCTTTTACCACATGAATAATTACAGCATGCACTCCTAATAGAATCACAAAATTCACATATAAAATTGGCACAAGAGCGGCTTTCTTGATGTTTCCAAATAACCCTGCATCCATCACATTTGTCTTTGTCACAGCTGTTCCAATGTTCTAGTGTTAATTTTGTTAGGTAGCAAAGTGTATCTGAAATCAAAAGAACATCAAATTTCAATGTCAAATTAAAAAAAAAAAAAGAAAAAAGAAAAGAAAATGTGTCCATAGGACATAGATGCTCCCTCAAGATTGTTTTGGGCAAACAGGAAGTGGATGACTGACCAACTGAAAGGGAAGACAGGCCTGAGGGTAAAACTCATCATATCAAAGCTTCATTCCAAATGTCAAATCATTCCTGCATACACAGGCTGAGAAATCCTAAACGAAAATTTCGGATTTACAGACAGACGGACAAGGGTGAAACTTAAAAATGCACCTGTCACCTAAAGGCTCACATATTACCGTATTCAACCTTATTAGCGCCCCTGCTCCAATAAGTGCCCCCTCACCATATTTCAAAGTCAAAATGCACAAGCGCCCCCTCAAAACTCCCAAACTGCCAAAATTTACAAATGTTTATTTGCCCATACAGGAGTTTTGAGAAGGTATATTATTGCCATAGTTTTAAGAAATAGAATGTTTACATACCTCCCACGACTTCTGAATAAAGATATCTATTTATTTATGGCGAATTGGCATGATGGATTACTATTACTTTCTCGTTCCACCACGATTTTATCAAAAAGAAGTTGAAAACGCATTAAAGAACTTAATTATAAAGACGGTAGCCAACATGCATAAATTCCGGATTTGGGCCCCCGTTTTTGAATTTTCTAAGTGCCTATTGCGGCGAATACGGTAGTTTATAATATAAAAAGTTTTTTTGTTTGTTTGTTTTGTTTTGTTTTTTTTTTTTAAGAATTTCTTTAGTTTATTCAACAACTTGTTGTTAACAAATGTCTTTGGTGGTTCGACAATCCCACCAAGGCTCTTCCCCGAATTATTAATCAGATAACCAAACCAGGGGATTTGGTATGTGAAGAAGACATGTTTTTTATATTAAATTTTCGTCAATTTTGCATCATTCACTGCATGATGACTTTCTTTCATATGTGTATTTTCTAGTTTAGTTTAAATACAAACTACGTATATACGGCATTTTGCTAAGCAAATTTTAAAATAATATACCAACTACAAGTAGCGCGACTTGGTGCAGTTAAATCCGAATTTGAAATCCGGCCTATACTACATTTTGTCGACGCATTTTGTTGTGAAAAGGTGAAAAATGGTCATTTCTTTACATATGAAACTTTGTGAAAATGAAAACGACGTCTCTAGTATAACAACATATTGTTACGGATAGGACTTAGGTGATAGTGCTAGGGCCATTTACTGTTATCGATACTCGTATTATTTATTCTAGTCTTATGGCACTTTATAGTTGCTTCTTGTTGTGTATTTTTGCACATCGCGTCCGTTTGTGCCATTTGATATTGTTATGTATCTGTTATTATTATGTTCTCGTTTATAGAACATATGGACACTTATATTATGAACTTTATATTTGATGTTCTCGTTTATAGAACATATGGACATTTATGAACTTTATTGAATTTATGTATTTATTATTGCAGGTATCGCGTCCGTGATATTTGATTGTATTATTGTTATTTATTATGTATATTTTGGGAAATTGTTAGGCTATGAGTTCGTCTTCACTGTTTGACCGAGGGGGTCCGGTCCTGTTCCCAGCATTAGTTCTCCATTATATGTTCATGTCCCCTTTCATTTACCTGTTACTTTTATTCACGTTAGGTGTATTTATTGTAACTGGGGTTCATGTTCACTAGGAGTAGCGTAAATATCCCCTGTTTTCCTTGTAACCTGTCGTCTACATTTCAAGACTGGCGCCATATTTCTTATTTACATTCTAGTGCGCATGTAATCTCCGTGGGATCTTGAGGCACACTTCCGCCCATGTAGACCAATCAGAGAACTTGCTCCGCCCACTGTGTCGCGACACACTTTCTGTGTCTTACTATTTTACTATAAAAGCATGCGCGACTTTGGCGACATAAGAACTGTGGCCTGTCACCAAGGCATACGTAACCTTAGGCGCCTTGATTAAACCAGAGCGAACCACTCACAGTTCGATACAAACACAAAACTACCAGGAACCATTATTTAGGAACCTTGAGTACGTTTCCCCTTCAAGTTTTATCGATTTTGACCTGTGACTTTATATTTACGCTATATTTCACCATGTCCCGTGTTGTGTCCGTGGGGGGTCTCTGATCTGTTTTCGCTCTGGGAGGGTTTATTTTATTTTACTGTGACCAAGTTTTATGAGGAACCAGTGTCTTCTGCCACGCTACCAATGGCAATGTGTATAAGGAACCATTATTAGAGAACCTCTTCGCCGAATATGCAGGCCGAGATATAGCGACATAGCGTACAAAGTATCGGTTTATATACACAAACAAAACATATACAAAAACACGTTACCCCAAGTGTAACAATATAAATAAATCAATTTTGATGAAAATGCAAAAATGAACTCAGATATCTTTTACGTAAAATTCACACGTTATGGGTACACAATTCTTAATAAAGGGCTACGCTAAGCGCAGCATGATACGACTGCAGCGCCATATTGATTTTTCATAAGGAATCTAATGAGAAAAACTGCATCAAAATCGGACAAAAAATGATAAAAATAGATTTTTGAGATTTCCCCCTTTTGGGACCCATTTATCTCATGAACGGTACATGTGACATGAAATCTGTTGACATACCTCCGACTCCAAATTTCCTTAGGATCACACTGAAAGAAACCCCATCAAAATCCGTAAATAATAAATATTCTACAGCCCAACATATGAAAACACCTAATTTGGCCCTTTTTGGCCCTTTTTAAAAAAAACGGGTGGGGCCACAATACCCAAAACCAATCCCAACCTTCCTTTTGTGACAAGGAACATTATGTTAAATATTTCATAAGGATTGATCAACTAGAACTGAAGTTATCGCACAGAAACGAAGAGTCTACAGACGCCGACGCCAGTATCATACCAATATACGACCTCAAAAATTTTTTTCTGTCGTATAAAAAGAGGATATTTTATGGTTCATTTCTTACAGTTTAGAGGGTTTATACTTTAATTTCATCGGAAGTTATAGCTCCCTCCGATGAGGCAAATTTTTTTAATTATAAGATTAAGAAACAGTATGTCTTGGCTAAATCGACCAGGTTTTAATTTCAAAAGACAACGTATTTATTACCATGAAAACAACAGTTATATCAGGAGGATGGGCCTGCTCATGGTTTTCTTGATTACCTGATTATGTGGATTTTTGGTGATTATTTGATTACCTAGTGTATTGTTCAATTATTATTTGATACCCGACACCTTTATTAATAATTTGAATACCATCTTTTAAAAATTTACTAAAATTACCCTACTTTCAGTAAATCATTATTGATTATATAATAAAAAGTAATGATTATTTGATTCCGATTTACCACGAGGAGTGGCAAGGAAGAGATTTTTAGAGAGAAGAGGTGTACTCTTCAATTTCATCATATTTTTTATTTTTACCCGAGTTGCAAAGAAGTTGAACTCGGCTATTGGTTTGGTGTTGCGGGCGGGCGGGCATGCGTGTGTGCGTCAAAGATTGGTTTCCGGATGATAACTCAAAAAGTTTACATCCAATTGAAATGAAACTTGGATATATAGTTTGGGTACCAGGAGGGGAGGAACCCTATTGATTTTGGAGAAAGTAGGTCAAAGGTCAAGGTCACGGTGACCGAAAATAGACTGAAAATTTGAGAAAAATTTGGTTCCCGGATGATAACTCAAAAAGTTTACATCCAATTGAAATGAAACTTGGTTAGGTTGTTGGGTACCAGGATGGGAGTAACCCTATTGATTTTGGAGAAAGTAAGTCAAAGGTCAAGGTCACACTGACTGAATATACACTGAAAATTTGGTTTCCGGATGATAACTCAAAAAGTTTACATCCAATTGTAATGAAACTTGGATATGTTGTTGGATACCAGGAGGGGAGGAACCCTATTAGACTGAAAATTTGAGAAAAATTTGGTTTCCGGATGATAACTCAAAAAGTTTACATCCTATTGAAATGAAATTCGGATATATTGTTGAGTACCAGGACAGGAGGATTCCTATCAATTTTGGAGGAAGTAGGTCAAAGGTCAAGGTCACGGTGACCAAAAATAGACTGAAAATTTGAGAAAAATTTGGTTTCCGGATGATAACTCAAAAAGTTTACATCTAATGAAATGAAACTTGGATATATTGTTGGGCACCAGGAGGGGAGGAACCCTTATGATTTTGGAGAAAGTAGGTCAAAGGTCAAGGTCACAGTTACCAAAATAAACTGAAAATTTCAGAAAAATTTGGTTTCTGGATGATAACTCAAAAAGTCTACATCCAA